>CM068355.1:4507500-4807500 GCA_034769755.1 Odontamblyopus lacepedii
CAGACTTGTCGTTCCTTTCTACGGACGTTGCTGCTGCTGACCCACAAAACGTCACGGCCAAAAACCTCATCCTTCTTCTTCTTGATCTCCTCCTTTAAAATATATAATCTGTAAATAATCTGTAAATGTTCTGGCTCCGGTACGACAGCAACTTTAAAATCGCCAATGTGTCCATGTTTAGGCGACTTCCGTAAACACTGAGTTCACTCGCTGTGTGTGATGTTGTCGTGTCCTCTGATGCTCATGCAGGACACTTTTGGGGTGTTTAAAGTTCACACTGGAGATCTCGGACAAGTCGGATTTAATTGAAAATGTGAACAACCTCGTCAAGAAATCGGATTTCACAAAACAATCCAAATTAAGCATTCAGTCCTGCAGTCTGAACGTAGCAATGGTAAGTCAGATGTAGGTCGGATGAAGTCGACCTGGCTGTTCAGACTGAAGTTGCATGTCAAAAGGTCGGATATGTTTCGGTTTTAGGAGCACAGATCCAAGTGTCCTGGGTCGTATTTGAAAAAAAATCGGATCTGTGTCGTTCAGGTCATTAAAAGATCAGATACAGGTCGCGTAGGGGCGAAAAAAATCAGATTTGGGTCACTTCAGGCTGCAGTCTGAACGTAGCCTATCAGATCTTCCGACAAAGCATGCCTACAGTTAGCTGCAATTACACCGTGGTCCCCGGAAATCAGATGGGATTAGATCGAGAAAGGTAAAAGCGCTTTTCTTTTTCTGGGCAGATACACAGGCTGAAAGAACTGGACCCGAGGCCTTCGTGTCTGGAAGCTCGGCGCTGCTCTGCGGAGGTGGACAGATTGTAACGACAGGTGTTTCTCAGCACTCCTCCTCTCAAATATAAAATACCACGCCAAACCCCCACCCTCTGCACCCAGCCAACTCCGCTCCCTCTATTCATCACCCGCTCCCCTGATCATCCCTCCGTCCGTCTGCGTCCCCAAACCAAAGGCCCAACTCTAAATACGATCTCACTTTTTCAGCGGCCGTAAACAGCGCCGGACTGCAGGGTTTGGACGTTCCTCGATGGTGTTGGGATAGGGGTGAGATAAACAGCAGTTATCGGGAATCGTGCCTCGCAGCAAGAGCACGTCTGGGTTTTCCAATGACATCTATCTGCAGTCAGAGTAAAGAGAGGGCAGGTGTCCGGCAGAAGAACGGGATTACTTTGAGCGAAGTGAAAACATGAGAAATATATATATAAAAGCTAGTGTTTTCTTTCTCTTTACTCTGAGATAAGAACACTTTCAGAGCATGTTTCATAGCTCGAGGCCTGTCACAACACAAAACAAATGTGTGTGATGTACTTCTATGGAAATGTTGCTCTAAACGATAATACTGAAGACCATTTTATCAATTTGTCAATGACATAAAAGTGCGTTTTCGTTCTCACTCTTATTCCGCGTTTACACAGGCGTTTTAGGGAATTCTGCTGCACACGGAGACACAAAAGTTGCAGTTTGCCGATGTAGTTTGCACACCCAGAGCATAGGGGGCAGCACCACCAAGAGCAAATGTCTGAGTATAACACTTCTGCTTCTCTACTTCCTCTTCTCTAGCGCGCCACTTCAAAACAACATGGATAAGCGTAATAACACCACCAATTTCATGTGGATGGATGAGATTAAATTATAAAACCAACAATAAACCAAAAATAAACTAACCAACCAAACGAAACCAACAATGTCGATTCAAAACAACATGGTGAAGTTTTCTGTTTTCAACCATTTACACGGTGACAACAGGGTGGAGCGTTTTCAAGATTTCCACTCTGCACGGCGTTTCCAGATCTTTGTGTTTTCAGCCCCCCATAATGCTGCTGCCGTCCGAGTACTTGAATCCATTTGCTCAGAGCCACGTAAACATGTATTGATTCATAGTAGAAAAGTACAATTCTGCCAGGCGTGTGCATGGAGCATGATACCGCAACAGCCCTAATTGAGCATCAAGTTTATTCCTTCACATCAAAATAGAGTTTGAAAGTTTTGTACCGTCACAACACTAATAGGCAGTGTATTGCCCAGTGGTACAAAGACAGTTTGAGCTTAGGCCACCTTGAAATGGCCATCTTATTTTAACCACAGCATAAAACGGCCAATTAATTAATAAGTGAAGTGCACAGCATCTACAAATGAGGCTTTAGCTAAAAATCACTGAAGTAGCAGGTTTTTAATCCAAGCCGATACTCATTCACTCCACATAACGATGAGCGTGTGAGATGATCCACCTCCACTCTGCTCCTCAGGACATATTAAGAACTCTGTATTTAGAGCGTTTATAAACTCAGACGGCCCACGCTCCGTTCAACCTCCTACAACAATCTCTGCTCATTGGGCACCACACTGGGCACATTAAAACAGAATGAAGTATGTCCACGAGCACTGCCACGTTCTGGTCCAGACCACAGTGCTCCACAGTGCTGCCCTGTGGTTGGCCCTGTCCTCATCTACTGGTGAGTTCAAGTCATGGATGTGTAATAAGAAATGGAAGCTGAACTACTGATGGCGTCATATTCGCTGTGCTCATTGGCGAGTAATGATCAATCGGAGTGACAGCGCCTACACTGCAAAAAACTTAAGATATAAATACTCAAATCTATCAGAAAATGACTTAAAAGTAGTGAAATTATCTTGCTGCATGGACAGATAATTTTACTTGACAAGTTCTCTTCAAGTTGAACTCAGGCACATCTGAAGCTAAAGTCCGTCACTAGAGGTGGTTGAATTCTGTCAGAAGCCAAAAAACGGCACAGATCAGTGTTTCCTCAGTGGAGATCTCACTGTGGCAGTGAGTCTGTCAAGGCAACAAACTAGTGTAGTGATGGGGGCAAGTTCTTCACTTCCACGTAAAACGCCAATTTGCTTCACACCGAAGAAGCTTAACTCCACTTTAACCCATCTGACAACAGCCACGAGTCTAACAAACAAAACGCTCTGCCTGGTTCACTCATTAGTGTCACACTTCCCTCTGCTGATTTCCCGCTGCACAGGCCAAAGCCCAAAAGACTCGATCGTCGACTCCAGCAGTGGTGAGAGGCTCGAGCCGCCAGAAGCAACAAGTGAAGATCGACTACTGACAGTGAAGAAGAAGGGAAACTGAAAGTTGTTGAAAGAAAATGGTTTGGTAATGTAATTTTTAGCATTTTTCAAAAAATATAATTCACTCGTAAATAAATGGGATTAGAAATTACATTGGCGATCGAGTCTTTTGAGCATTCGCATGCATACTTTTTCCTCTAAAAATACCTTAACAAGACTTAATCCAAAGAATGAAGATGTAAAAGTGCTTAGAACAGTTCTTTCTTCATGTCGTCTGCACTGAAACGGAGCAAAGGATCATGGTCTATGTAGTTCCCTCTGTTTTTTTAGCTATTTCTGCATCAGAACTGTTCATTTAAGCAAAGAGACTTGGGATTCGATATATTGTGATGGTCCACGATATTATTGTGAGACCTTTGACGATACAATATCACAAAATTTCGGTTATTGTTACATCCCTACTATTTAGTCAATCAATAAGTAAAAGTTTGATCCCAGCTCCACCTCAGTACATTACGTTTTAACTTCATCCAATCACCTCACACATACTCACTCAAATCACCCGTTGCTGTTTACTACATCTCACGTCTACTTACATTTTTAAAACTTTCTTTTTAAATCCATGATTATTGCCCTTTCCAACATCCCTTGTAATAAAATATTTACCCCTGAACAAATGTGCACGCAACCGTACCGCAGCTAACGCGATCAAATCCCCCGGCATGAAACCTCAAGTTAGCTGCTAACTTTGCGCATCTAACTTGCTGTCACTATCCTGCCCCGTCCTCTTAAATAACTGCACTGTCCATTGGAGAATGTATTAGCTTGGGTTACGTTTGGGTCCCTGGAGTGGAGATACCCATTACTCACGCCGATGGCCGCTCTCATTACGCAGGCGGAAGAGCTAAGACGGCCGACGGCGCTTGGAGGCGAAGAGAAGAAGTGAAAAAGGTGGAGCAGACGGATGCACGGAGGTGCCTGCAGGCCGAGACGCGCTTCACATCCAACAATGCATAATTTAATCGAGAAAATTGAAAGCTTGCTCTGTGAGATTCTTTTGTGTCCTTGATGTTGGTAATTCCACGCCGTATATTCCAGGTCTAGTCACGCAACGCTCTCCGGATGTTTTTCACACGTTATTTTTGTATTTTGTGTGCTTAGTAAGGGTGGAACGGTATCCAAGTCTCACAATACGGTATCGTCAGGAGCAGCTTATCCTGAAGCCTGAATACAGCATCACACCAAGGAGTTCAAAATCTGAAAGAAAGACTAAGTAAGTGAGCATTTGGGTCTATGAAAGAAAAGTCCCCAAATCTCCTGATTTTTAAAAAAATCCTGGATGACAAAACACATCTCCAGGTACGGTTTTGAGTATAACATAACCATCATGTATTCAGTTAAAAGTCCAAAATACCTTTAAAAACCATGCGTCCTTGCTGGGAGGAGGGGTCCCGTTCAGCAGATCTGACCTGTAACTTGACCTGGTAGCTTCAGACGCTTGTTTCCATGGACAGTTTCAGATCTGAGCCCTGTGTCCCCTGTCCCAGCAGTGATACAAAACCACTGATTTGTCCCAGTTTTATACAAGAAATGTCCCAGGTGTCCCTATTTTTGACCAATTTAAAATGACAGTTTGGAATTTTGGACATCGGGCCCCATTTCCTTGTGAGCCAGAGTGTTGGAGATGCTTTTTTAAATATTTCATCCAGTCCTTGTGCCCACAGTCGTCCTGCCACTAAAAACAGTCTGACCCACTCCACAGACCCGAGGCAAAACTATTAGAACTCCAGACTGTCCCTGTGAATGTCTGTGTCATGTTTGAAATAAAACTAACCTTGCGTCACATGAACCGTCACGTTGAGGGACTATTTTCTCATATATCAGCCGAGCTTCTCTCAGGAAGAACAACTCACTGCTGCTGCTCAGACAGAAATCCTTCAAATGCATCGGTTGTTTTTCCTTCTAAAACGATTCTGTGGACACAGACGTTCACATGGACAGTCTGGAGTCATAACGCATTTGTTTTGAGTGCATTGTGGAGTGGGTAAGACTCTTTTTAGTGGCAAGACAAGGAAATGAGGCCCTATGTCCAAAATTCAGAACTGTCCCTTTAATCTAAACCAGGTCTAAACTAAGATTAAACCAGGACTACATTAACTCTAAACCAGGACAAAAATGGGACTATCACAATTTTTGACAAATCTGATCCTCGCCAACAGTAAAAAGCAGCATAAACTGTCATTTATACAGAAACCTATGATTGCAAATGACCATAAAGCAAAAAAAAGTGACAAAAATCTCAGATTGTGCATTCTCGTGTCAGTCATAATGTTCCACGCAATTTTATTTAGACTTAAACAAACTTTATTGCTCCACAAGGGAAATTATTTGGACGCAGGAGCTCACACATCACAATATAATATAATAACAAAGAGTAAACAATATAAATGGTAATAATAAACTCTAAATAAGTACCAAAAAATAGCAAAAGACAGGTTTTATATTCAACATCCCAACCCGAATGTGTTCCAGTTTTTGAAAATCTGGTCACCCTATTTGCAGCCTCCATACAAACAAGCATGTAAAGCAGAAAAGTTACACAATGCACCTTTAAACAAACTTGTCAACAACACATTTACCCTAACTTCCCTTCATTTCACGTTACACAACCCCGGCACACAAAGCAGTTAACGTGTTGGTGGGTTTTGCTTCTTTGGCAAGTCTTGCGCAGCACAATCTCCCTTTATTCTTTTAACGCCCCGTAGTTTGTGAAATGAAAGGCAGCTGTGGTCAATGCGATTAATATTTTACATGTTACTAACTTAAACTAAAAATACCTATGTGCACTTATATTAAAAATGCAGCTCAGCGTTCAGCAGCTTCTAACACGTGATAAACAGTACAGCACTTAATATTTTGCACTTTCTGGCACTTAAGGACTGGATTTATGGCTATAGGGTTCGTGACCGGCATTTTGCCCATTGAATTTTCTTTTATTTGTGGTTCTGTGAGCTTGACAAAGGCGGTTAAGTGCTTAGCGGACACACCCGGGCATGAAAAGGGTCCTTGTTTATAACCTTTTGTGTTTTGAAAAGCTAAAAATGGCCAATGCAGCGTGAGTGAGTGTACTGACATCACAGCAGAAATGTTGGCAAGGTAAAATACAGTAACTCTGAGGGGTGTAACGATATCCAAGTCTCGCGATACGATATCGATATCTATTGCGATATCGTGGGAAAGCTCATGATATTACGATATTCTACAGAATAACAAGACTGACTCTAAAATGCTTTGACCAGTCATTTGGTGCAACATTTATTGTCATTAAGGATGGAACGAAATCCAAATCTCTCTGTACGATATTTTCACCATAAACATCTCACTGTACCAGATTTATTACAATATTTTGTGGAGGCACAAAACTCTGCTCTTTGCTTTTTAAGACCATTTATATAAAAACTTAATACCTATTTCACAGTTTATTTCATAGACCTATCGGCAAAGAAAAACTAAATTCTTGAATTTGTGTTCATTTATTTCTCAAACAAAGGAATCTGGGGGTAGAGACTCTTCCCTAAAACACGAAATGTGTTGCTTGGTAAAGTAAAACCAACGTTAAACAACATTAACAGCTCCATAGGTTGTAATTCTTAGTGTCTTGTGCACTTTTTTTATATTTTCAAACTAAAAGTTCACATTTAACTACAATTACTTGTGTCCATTGGTTATTGGTATATTCTCATCTCCTACGAACCTAAAGGTCGAGATGTGTACATACCTTGAAGTGGGTCACACGGTAAAACGTGGCGAGCCAACCAGGAGCTTTGAGTAGAAATAACGTTAACCCTTAAAGTGTTGAGTGTAAATTGGTAAATTTTCACCAGAATGAATCAAATTGAGACAGAAAACGTTAAAGTTCCCAAAACTATTATTGTATCGGGTTTGACAAATACCACCGTAGATGAGATAATCCGTCCCACCTCAGAGGTTTGGCATATCAAGAGGCTGATCAGACAGCAGGATTATTGCACAGGTGCCTGAGGCCGGCCACAGTAAAAGGCCACAAACATCAACCTGATCAAGTCTATGCGACGGAGATGTGAAGACCCCTGTGATATGGGTCGGCTCAGTGCTTTTCTCTGTGGAGACAGTTCGATGATTTGGACCAGTGGGATTCTACTGAGCTATCGGTTTGCCTGGAATGTTCCCCAGTAGGGCATTTAGTTTATCCATCTATCATTTGTGTATGTGTTTTTATCGCTCACAAACCTGCATTCTCACTCCTCTCCGCAGATCCAGCCCGTAACTTGGCCTCGTGGAGTCTCTGAGGAAACATTCGATGATTTGGACCAATGGGATTCTCCTGTTCCTGGTTTTACTGTTTCACCAGGGAAATGAAGAAATGACATTAGAGCTTTCAGCGCTTCAGGGTTGGATTACATTTCGTCGGAAAGATCATTATAATCTAGATTAATTTTCTGAATGGATTTTTTTTTTTTTATTAATCCTATTACAAGAAAATTGAAAATGTGATCAGGCCTCTTATGTTTTATGGAAAGGCTTAAATGGGTCATAGAGGTCATTTGGTATAAAGTATTTTGTCACATGTACATTAAAGAGGGAGATTATGCAAAATTGCTTCTTTTTTAAAGTTTCTACCATGTTATAATGTTCCCTCATCACAATCATGCCTGAAGAGGTTTTATATGACATCCATGCCTGATTTAACCCTTCCAGACTTAAGGTATTTTGGTATGTTTGTCCTTGCTTGGATTTTTTCTTAAATTTGCTTTTAAAACTCCGCCTTTTACCCCCTAATGAAATGGTATACATCCTTTTATTTGTTGAGTTATATGCCGATAATAATAGGCTATAGGACCAGAAATACATATGAACAAAAAAAAAAGGAAAATAAAATGCATTCTTTCATACAAAACACACAGCAAACATGTAGAAGCAACTTTTTGGACATAAAAAAATGCTTAATTTAGGGCCTTAGCTACAAAAATGCAAAACATCAAGTCTGTAAGTAAATAGAGTAGTAAATAGAGTGTAAGTAAGTAAAAACCTCCTTATTGCCCTAAAAACAAAACCAAAGTGCAATTGCCCCATGACTTTCCTGGTCCAGTCCTGGAAACAGCTCCTGTCAGGTCCAGGGCCAGAGCCACAGCACTTCTGCATTTCCAGGGTGGAAATTACATTTGGATTTGGACTGAAATAAACCTTTTAAATAAAAATAGTAAAGGATGCACAATTACACAGACCAAGATGCACTACTCATTGGTAAAGTTTGGGCCAATCAAAATGGACGGAGCGCATGAGTTTGGCCTATTCCTATTGGACACTTGTTTTCCTGACATCATCACACAGCGTCTGTGTGACTTAGGAAAATGCCGGAAATATGCTTGGAAAGCCACAATTCACTAGCCAGGCTGACGCCACCTAGTGCCTCCGTTCAGTCCAGTGACTAGAAGGAATCAGAAACACTCTGTGGTTTGCAGGAAGTTGTTGATGCACCGGCCAATCAGAGAAGCGGTGTGTTGGCCAAAACCAAACCGAGTTGCGATCGCAGACTCCATACGCCATGTGCACACGACCAAACAGCAGCGATTAGTTAAATAAAAAAGTACCCGCCTACAGTCGAGGGAATGAATCCTAATGCTGCGAGGTCAGACATGAAGTGAAAACCGTCTGATGAATCAGGCTAGGTCAGTGGTGTAGGTGGATGGAAATATTTAAAAGCTTAGTTTAAAAACTAAAAGTAATATGATTTATTATAAAGTTGAGCCAATACAGACAGGTTTCAGTTTGGGTGAGTTGAGCTAAATGGAGAATCACCCTGAACAAAGTGAGGGTGTAGTTTTTATAGGTTTTCTATGAGGACATCCCACTGAAATCTGACCATTTTTAGTATATGTCGATATAGGAACATTTCCCAGATGCTTTCGGAGCTCAGGGCCCTCTTAAAATAACATACAGCCACTCCTAATACTGAAATCTTATATAACGGGTCAAATAGTGGAGCAGACACTACAGTATCTTAATAAATCCAAGATCGATAAGTTAAATGTTTTACTCTAGCACATCCTTGACTAAAGCAGTCACATCTCCACTGACCCTGTACCAGAAAAGCTACACAGAGTCTTTAACAGAAGGTGAACAGATTTTAGTTATTAGTTTTAGTAGCAATAAAAACCCATACGACCCATACGTTGTGGAGCTCCTGTGTGCCCTGGGCCTGCAGACAGCTGCTTGAGAGTGTGAGAATGTGGAGTAAAGGAGCCCCTACATGGAGCCCCAAACTACAGCTGACATCCCAGAGCACTGAGAGCTCGGGGCCACAGAGGAGGAAGATTCACCCTGATGTAATGTGGAGTAATGTATAAGAAACAGTGGAGCGTATAAAAGACGACGAGGAAGCCCTAATCAGTCACATTAAGCACAGTTCAGCCACAGTTAGTCACAGTCCACACGTGTGATGATGGGAGGTAAAAGGAAAGACAGAACAATATAAATAAAGGACCCATACTGTACTGTGTTCTGATCTGTTATAATGTTGTTTCCTCATCACCTCCTTTTGTTTCATTCACACACAAAAATCCTGCATAATTAGACTGAGTTCTTCTCTTAAACACAAAACATTCTGTTCCACCTTGTGATGCCAATTGCTAATACAGGAAGTGCTCCACTGTGTTGCGTCCTGGTAGTTTAAAGGTGCTGTTGCGAATTTCTAAAACTGAGAAAAATCAAAACTGAGTTGTCTTCATTCAAAGAGTCTGGATTTATTGAAGCAATCATGCACTCAATCACAGGAAAATTAAAAACAAAACCTTCTGTCCCTCATGCAAGGTCCGTCTTTCCCTAACCTGAATGACAAAACAAAAACACAGGGTTGTACAATCCACAAATGTCTAAACAAAGGATCTAAACAACTCCCAAACGCAGTCGTCAGGCTATTCCAACGTCCTTTCCTTCCAACGCCTGTATTTTGACATACCGCTATAATGACATGTCTCTATTTAGACGTGCTGGTTTTCCAACACTTTTTGGTATCGCTGTTCCGACACGTCATTTATTTTTTTGAAAGAGTTGCAATCATCTACCGTGTCTGACGCTGTCCATGGTGCTGGGTGACGGGTTCAGTCACAGACGCGGACACATCAGCGCGATCACACATTTGAAATGTAAAATAAATTAAAAACAGCTTAAGGCCTCCACAAACTACAAGATATTTTGTTCCTAAACCATTTTTAAACACCACAGACACAAGGCTGCACAGGATATAAAGCTGTGAGCGAGATGGTGTCTCCGGGATGCTCAATTTATTTTTCTGTTTCTATCACATTAGTATTATTAGGTTAGGTTAGGTTGCTTGATTTGTACCTGTAGTTGAATTTGTTTTGCAGATTTGAGAGGCTGGTCCCACATTTCACATTTCATTCATCCACACTCTGCACAATAAACATGAGTAAAAGCACAAATACAACTAAAGTATTGCAGTCCTCCAGTGCAGAATGGGTTTGTTCCAGAATAATATTCATGTCGGAAAAGCGGAATTTCTGAAAAAATAGAAAGAACCGCTACTCCGAAATGGAAAAAAACAATGTCGTAATAGTGGGACGCTTAAAAAAAATGTCTATGTCGCTACTCCAAAAATTAGACGTCCGTGTCTAAATAACAAGATGGAGGAATAGGCGGTGTAACCAGCTGGGGCATCGATCAGACTTCCCCAAAGAAGGTTTTTTTGAACAATAATTTCCCTTCTTTTTAACAAAACTGAACAATCCAATCCAGCACAGCATCGTCTGTATAAAATTAAATAGATAAAGACTGTCGCAAGGTCTGAGTCAGAGCTACAATGACAGAGAAACACAAATTATTGATTAAAATTCAAAATAAAATAGGAGCCGCCTTTATGAAGCACATCAGCCAAGTCCTGAGGCAGATGGTCCAAAAATTAAATCCGGTCACTGCCATTTGGAAATTTGACTAAACTAAAACCAAGACATTTTTATTTATGCGTTCTTAACTTTTCGGATTATTATAAAAGACACTCCAAAACTGAACTCTTTCTCCTCAGGTCAAATCTCTCTCGAGTTTTTGATATTTATTGCTCGGTCTCCAAGTTCCGGCCCCGCGCAGCCCCCTCCCCCCTTTGGCCGTACAGAAGTGCAGTCATTAAAAAAGTATGAGCGTCGCCGCACCCAGGGGCCCCACAATATGGAAGCGAACGGCTCTGATTTCCAGCGCGCCCGATTAAAAATAAATTGTGTCTAAAATATTCAGGGCTGTGTTATTAGTGTGGCTTAGAGGTTTCTCCCCATGGCTGAGCAACGCCACAGACCAACAACCGCTGCAGTGGCTCCTGTGGCTCCTGTGGATCTTTTACAGGGCCTGTGTGACGCTAAATTGACTTTTTCGAGCTTCAACTCATCAAAAACATCAAAAACATACCTGGACATGTATTTGTTTCATTTACGTCTGTTTCTGTTAATCCATAAATCCATAAGTCGTCTTCTCAGAGCCTCAAAAATGCTCGGTTTGCATTTTACCTGGATTGTTACATCAGATAAAACTCCAGATTTTGCCGACAGTTTCAAGGCCACGATGCAAATTTCATCAAATTAACGAAGATTTATTCTCTTAAATGTAGACAAAACATCTTATTTATCTTGTTTTAAGGGATATTTACTGAATGACGGTTAAATATGTAAGATTATGAAGCTTATTTCAAGAAAATTATGTCGTTTTTATCTATCTAACTGGTTAGAATGCACAAAACAAGCAAAACAAGTGTTAAGATGGGAGTTTCAGACATTTTTTATGGATGTAAATGAGTCGATCTTGGACTGAAATTGTCCAGTTTCTCTGAACCTTCTGTTTGTGACATGGAAAAATTTTAAGATTTAAAAGTTTTAGGCGAGTGCTGCAATTTGACAGTAACTTACCCAGTGGTAATTAGTCTTAAAATAAAGAATCACAGTCAATTGCAGCTTAATTTATTCTTAGAATTAGTGTTAATTCAAGCCTTCCCACGATATCGCAATAAATATGGTACCGATATTCATACCGTGACGATGTCGTATCATGAGACTTGGATATCGTTAGACCCTTAATTTTTATATTAGATTTGTCTGTTCATATTTTTTCAGTTCCCTAAAAAACTGCTTTTCAGTATTTACCTTTGGGTTGCTCTGCGCTCACATCGTTAGGGTCAGGGTCACATCGTTAGGGTTAGGGTCACATCGTTAGGGTTAGGGTCACATCGTTAGGGTTAGGGTCACATCGTTAGGGTTAGGCTCACATCGTTAGGGTTAGGCTCACATCGTTAGGCTCAGGGTCACATCGTTAGGGTCAGGGTCACATCGTTAGGGTTAGGGTCACATCGTTAGGGTTAGGCTCACATCGTTAGGGTTAGGCTCACATCGTTAGGCTCAGGGTCACATCGTTAGGGTCAGGGTCACATCGTTAGGGTTAGGCTCACATCGTTAGGCTCAGGGTCACATCGTTAGGGTCAGGCTCACATCGTTGCACCACAGGGTACAGCTGCTGCTTGTGTTCAGTCACTGGACAGACTTTACCTAAAGGTTAAACTGGAGACATGTGCCACTGCAGCCATCTTTAAACCAGAGCGGCAATAAAAAAAGTAAAAATGACAAAAACAAACAAACCCTAAAGCAGGAAAAAAGTCGAATTGTGATTAATTTTAGTCGTCCATTACATCAGCAGCGTAGGAAGTACTAAAAGGTGAAGCTCGATGATGATGGGTGAAGCAATTAAGTTAAAAGCACGGGTAAGTCCTAATCAATACGTTTTTAACAAGCGGTAGTTGTATGTTTTACCGAGTGGAAGCAGAGTGCTGGTTTAACTGCACCTTTAACATATCTTTAGATTGCCGTGTTTTACAGACGCTTCTTGTAGTTTACATTTTGGTTATTTCCAAATAAAGAGTCCTGTACAATATGAACCTGATTTCAACGATTTCCACTGTAGTAGTCATCAGGATGTGCTTTTTATTAGGTTTTTTTTTCATCATAGCGTTCAACAGAAACAGAACAAACCTGCAAAACAATGTGAAAATGCTGTTAAATAACAATAAAGACTGGAAACAGGACCGCCGCTCAGGTTCTGGAGGCCCCTGGAGGTTCAGTAATAGGAGAACTAAATGAAACCATCATATTATATTAAATGAATGTGGTGGAACATAGACCAATACCTTAAATATTAACACCCTTTATCCATTAGACAAAACAATGCTGCATTTTGTGAATACAGTGATCCCTCGTTTATCGCGGGGGTCACGTTCCAAAAAGAACCCGCGACAGGCGAAATCCGTGAAGTATCAGCTTTATTTTTTACAATTATTCTACAATACAATACTGTACTATAGAATGAAACCAAAGATCAAATCCTGTTTTCAGGCTCAAGCATTTAAAAATATAAACGTTTTCTTACAAATAACTCTGATAGTTTTTAAAAAATGCTGTAAAATAATAATTTGAATGAATACGAACACGAGGTTGGACATTGTGACTCAAGTGTATTTCAGTCCCTCTGAGCCTCTTCCTCCTGACTCCTGTAGTGTCTTTTTCTCCTGAAGGCTGTGGTGCAGGTGTCTTCTCCCGTCGTCCTCATGTTATTTTCCTCCTTCTTTATGGCACCCATGTTTTCTTTTCTGTGGGAGACGCTCCAAACGGCTCTTTGAGTGTTAAAGGTCGCCGACCCCTGGTCTAAGTGAAAGACCAGTCAACTTTTATCACTTCTAGACTACAGTCCCTTGGCCAATCAGGATTCAGAACACAATGCACTGTTAAAAAAAAATAAATTAAAAAAAAGCATAAAAAAATCCGCGAAACAGCGAAGCCGCGAAAGATGAACCGCGTTATAGCGAGGGATCACTGTAACCAAAAGTGTACATACCATATTTTGGCACTAACACAAAAAAAAAAATAATTACCAGCAGGTGTCGCCCTTTCCATAGCCATATAGTACGTACAATATTAACCCAACCAACTTAACGGTGCGTTTATCTTTCCAGCATTCTGCTAGCTGCGTACGTGTTTATTTTAAGCAGTGGATACATAACTTGCATATGCCTTAGTTCTAAAACAATTATCACATTTAAGATTCGAAAATTGGTAATTATAGCCACTTCAGAAGCCGACACAGAGCGAACTGATAAAAAACGCGAACTGTTCTGTACCATTTCAGGTAAGATGTGTGTGGGGACTCTTTTTATATATTAGGCAAAAACATTTTTTTTTACACTAACAATGGGTCTGCTCATAACTAATTCATATATTTATTTGCTATGTAATAATGCAATATCGTATTTTCTGGACTATAAGTCGCTCCGGAATATAAGTCGCACCAGCCAAAAAATGCATAATGAAGAAAAAAAAAAACATATATAGGTTGCACGTTTTGGGGTGAAATTTATTTTATAAAATGAGAGGCCAAGATCAGACATTTCAACACTTCAAACTGTGGAAGTGGAAGTGGAAGTCTGCTACAGTTTTTGGGACGTCGTCGTTCGTGCTCTGACAGAGGCGCTTGTTTTGCATGAAGCGGTAACAGCTTTTTTTGTTTTCTTTGTTGCAGTGTTTCTTTCTCACTCCAAACTTTCTTTCTGCTGCTCGATCACCGTTTTATCTGTAGAATATGATTTTCTTTTGGGGGCGTTTGAGTTCAGTCTTTATAAGTTGATGTTTATACTTTACATTTTCAGTGGTGCAGGAGTAATGGGAGCAGCAGATACTGGCGCACAAGCCTAGAGCGCCCCCTTGTGGCTGTTGGTTCGAAAATAACAAACAAATCAAATTATATATCGCCGAACCACCCAAACCATGAAAAAAGTGTGACTTATAGTCCAAAAAATACGGTAATTATCATGACATTTTTTAATAACCGATTTATATTTTGGGGGGGGCCCTAAACACTCTGCTTATGTAGGGGCGGATCTGACTGAAAGGTGGAGACATTTAAACCAAACCACTTTTAAAACAAATTGATTTCACGTCCATATATTCACCACCAAAAAATAAATAAATAAATTTAAAAAGTTAACCATTTGTACTTAGAGCTGTTAGAATTGCTGTTGCGCTGCCATCTAGATTTATTGAACTGTAAGAATAAATTAAAGATAAACCATCAAAAATACATTAGAGCCTGGAGTGTGGAGAACGCGGAGGATGATGTACAATTAGCATAGGCTGTGGTTACACACACACACACGTACATACACATATATAATTACACATGTGGATAACAAGGTCTAATGCTGTTGTGACGCTGCATGTGAGATTTTTATTTATTTAAATAGCAATTGCACTAATGGCATAACTGTAATTACTGGTAACAGAGGTGCTGCATTACTGCTTAATTAAACGGCGTAAATGGTGAGAAGGGTGGAATTTATTGGTAATTAGATCGTTTGTCATTGTGTTTTACCCAAGGACACAGTGACAGTAAGTGTTCACGTGGGATTTGAACCGACGACTTTCAAAAGACAAGAGCGTAACCCACAAAACCTTTCACTAAAGCGATGTCGGGGGGGCACGTGTGACCTCGGGGAACATGCTTTTTTTCCCCTGTAGATTCATTATTCAAGATTCAAGAGATTCAAGATTGTTTATTTGTCATATGCAGGTTCAACACAAGGTCTAAAATGCAGTGAAACGCTGAGGATGAGAAGAACTGTTTGACTCGCTGAGATATTCAAGAAGTACTAACAGCTGCAATAAATAGTACTGGTAAAAAAGTGTTTGCAAATACAAGGGAAACAATATAGTAAAAATATAGTAAAATATAATAAAATACAGATATAATAAAAATGTAATGAATATAATCACATACAAAGGTGCAGGTAGGATTAGAATAAAGTGTAATTGCACCTCCACTACAGTAGGTGGCGCTCTCATTGTCAGAGTGTGCGTAGGGAGCATTAGCGCCGTAGCGTCGGGTGGCAAACTCCGCAAAACTAGTGGCGATAAATGATCTCAAACTGTGGAAAAGTCTGTTTCAGTCTTTAGTAATTTGCTTTTGATTCATATTTTATATAATAATACCGACTTTTCCACAGAGATCGTTTTTTGCAGAGTTTGCCGCCGTCAGCTGAGCAGAAATGACATCCTATAATTACCGCAAAAATAATAATTAATAATTTTATAAATAAACTCGCACAAATGAAAATTGTCACAGCACAAATGAAATACAAATGTCTTCTATAATTTTCTGCCCGTTTTGAGCTCTGTTTAACATTTTGAGGTTCTGGACGACGTCATCGGCCGAAAATATCTTAAGAACCAGAATTGCACAAACGAAACTTTTTGCAGCACAAACGAAGCACAAACGATTGACAGTTTTCGTGTAGGTTTGAGTTTGATGAACTTCACGCAGTATCAGTACTGTATCTCTGGACATCTTAACTGTAATATGCTTAAATAATATTGATTTATTGATTATTTTTTGTTACTTAACTGCAGAAGTCTCACCTGCTGTACACGAAATGCTTATAAATTAGTAACAAGTTTAATCGTGAAACACTGAAAACTCCAGATAGAATACAGGTTTAATTTCACTGTGTCCTGCACTCTTGGGTTGTCATCCTCCTGCAGACAGAACTTCCTGTGTCTCTGTTGGCACATGAGGCACAGAGCGTCCTTCTCCTGTCCTTGGCATTGGCCTCCAGCTGTGCCATCGCATCCCCCAGGTCTGCGCACCACATCTCATTGTGATTTCAGAGTCTCTTTGGGGTTTTCTTTGCGGCTTCTCCAGGCTTGTAGGGGTTTCCTGTGGTTTTGCCTTCTCATTATATGTCCATAATGTCCCTAATGTCCCTAATGTCCCTATTGCTTGAATTGGGGACACATTCTTTCACTATTTCTTTTATTTTGGCCCTTTTAAGTTCTTTTTTGTTGCGTATGTGTTGGAACCAGTTCTTCTCAAAGGTTTGCACTTGAAGCTAGACTGGTGTTTTCCAGTGTATTTTGTCATCTTCCATGTTTCTGAGCTGTATTAAAGAGTGGACGTGACGTTTGTCTTGAAGAAACTTACTTAAAAAATCATGACCGACCACAGAGTCTCGTTAACGGCTTATAGATCGAGGAGCACAAGTCTGTCAACGCCACATGAAGCATTTATACACGGACACGTAAGGCTCAGTTTAACCCAGCATCATGACTTTAGTCACAATACGCACAAAACCGTGAGGATAAAACACCAAAACATCCAACAGTCGCCTACACAACAAAAGCTTCTGTGGCAAATCAAACTACAGCTCGTAGCAGCACTAAAGCCTGTAGAGATAAACATGAACACAGAGAAAGCACTCGGCGGGGCACAGTTAGCACGGTTAGCATAGTTAGGACGGTAGGTTGGCTTTTCTCACCTGTAGAAGAGGCTTGAGGTGTCACATTTTGAGGTGAAACATCATCGATCATGTCCTACTACTGTATTTTAACACTGTATCACACAAGGTACATTTGACATCGGTGTCATTCACTTTGTTGAAGTGCCGCCACGCAGCACGTTTCTTTTTCTTAATCATCCAGGCTCTAAGGTCGCGTCTTGAGTGCCACGTTGCACCGTCAAGGAAAAGGGGCGTCAGTGCACGTCACTAGGCCACGTCCTCGGACCTCCAAGTCAAATGGATAAACAAACACAGAGACCTCGCGTCACATAAATAGTGCGTTTTGACCGATTGACATAGAGTCAACCACTGGTCAAATGGTCACTGGTTAACATCTCCAGCAGTTCAGATCAGAAAGAGGTATTTTAGGTTCAAACTGGATTTTCTGTTCCAAATGTAATGCTCGTTTTTCACTGACTTATTTTACTTTACATGAACGATTACATAAACATTACTTATGAAATTCCACGCTTTACATTTTCTCCCCTCCACTTCCTGCGTCGCTGTTTGGCAAACAGTTCCTGTAAGAGTCTGTGAATAAGGCCTGTGCTGACAAATGATGTCCGTGATGTAATGTGACGCGGAGCTAAATAAAGACAAAGATGTCGGCGGCGCTGAGCACACGGTCACAGATACGAGCAGCAGATTTACAGATATACAGAGGAGCCGGATGTCTTCTCTTGGAGCGTACGCGGCGTTGTTGGAACAGATTAACTCAGAACATTTAAGTGTGCACAGAGACGCTCCCGCATGTGCTCTCGTCATGCATATACCGTGGAGCACAGTGTCACGGTGCATAAAAGAACAGAGAAAATGCAAAAACGCAAGATAAGAAAAGACAAAAACTAAACATTTCTTAATTCAAACGTTCTTTATAACCACAAAAAGCTTCCAATGAAGATATGACAATCACGACTGCGAGTTCAGTTCAGTTCAAATTATTTTTGTAAAGCCCAAAATAAGCAGCAGCAGTTTTCTCTTGGGGCTTAACGAGCTCATTGATTGAAGCAACAGAGAAAATCCAGCAGTGGAACAGACAATAACAGACAGATTAACCACGATCTATGAACCACTGAACAAAAACTAACCTGGAAATATCAGACCCAAAGTAGAAAAATGATGAAATCCACTGGTATTTTGGCTAAAGTTTGCTCCTGTATAAATGTTTCTTGCACGATGACTTGATATTATAGTTTAATCTATCCTCACATCATGGACTGTAACATTGGGGCTCTACATGTCAGATATATCTCAACAAGATTTTATTAATACAGAAGAAATTTTTAAGAATTATGAATTATTCACACGGATCGTCCTCATCTGCGCCTCTGTGCAGAAAATACAATATTCTAGCATATATTGTATTGCCTGTTCATGTACAAGTGCGTTTGTCAGATGTTTTACCCAGATCTTTTGACAAATGTTTTATGTTCTCTTCACCTTTACTACGAGACACTGCAGAGACTTTTATCTTCCCTCGTGCAGAACATTCACAAATCAAAGAACACTGAAGTTCACAGGGCCGATCCTCTGGGATAATGTAGCCCAGGCTCTCAAATCGATTTCCTCACTGGATGATTTTAAAAGACAATTAGAACAAACATGGATTTGTAATGATTTTTAATATTATTTGACTTGCCTGTTCATGACATTTGGGATGAAATCATGTTCATAGAGAAGGTGAGACCGGAAATTTGTTGCTATTGTTTCTACCTGTTTTAAGTGTTTTTACTATATGTGCAAATAAAATCGAAAAATCTAACCAACATTCATAGAAAACGAGCAAACGGATGTGTCCCAGAACAACTTCTGTCACCTGGTGGTATGAACGGAGAGAAAATAGTACCAAGCGATTATGAGGTCTGACTTTTTCACGGTTCACGTTTTGTGACGCAAATGTCTCACTCTTTTGGACACAAATTGTTTTGAGAAGAAAAACACTTTATTTTCATGACTCCAGCCAACTTGCCGGACACTTCTGTCAGCACCAAAACCGGGGAAGGACTCGGCTCTCCAGACGTTTTCAGGAGGTAAGTCCGTGTTGATGATGGGGACGCCATAAAGATTCATGTAAAAAACACAAACTCCTTCTTAGCAAGAACAAACTCCCAAAACAGTAGTGGAAACAGCAAAACCTCAAGGGGAACCACAGTGAAGGGCACATCCATTTGGAGATAAAGTTCAAACCTGTAGAGTCTCTTCAAGACTAAAGGACTGAGGGGCTCGTCCAGGAGAGGGTAGGGGTCGTCCAGCCATTAGGTCATCCAGACAAGCGAGAAATGGGGAGGATCCGGGTCCAGAGCGCCTTAACTTGTACGTAAGACTTTTTTACTGTGTATGGACAGACCCGTGCCTCATGTGAAAACTCAGAACCAGAACATCTCCACCAGTACAGATCTGAGCCAGAGAAAAGAATTGCTTTGAGAGGGGAGTTAAAGAGGTTATTTTTGTTAAGAAAGAAAACCCTTCTGTAAACAGAAATGAAGGACTCAGACACCATCTGTTTTCCTCAAACCTAAATCAAAACACATTAAGAAAACAATAGGAGCAGCCAGATCAGGCCCAGAGGTGTGAAAGCTCCATTATGGCTCTGAATGATTCGGCTAATATGACAAAATGATACAACAGAACTGCAGCTATAACTGTAAACAAGTAGGACTTAGTTTCAGAGGTATTTCATAGTAGCTAACTTCTCTCTTCAGGCAGATTTAAGTCAGTGTCCTCCAGCATTCTGACCAGAACAGAAGAAGCAGCTTGGATGAGCTGCGAAACATATTCAACCAAAATCAACTCTTGTCCAGTTGACAAATTGAACTTCTCCTTTTGCATCAGACCCAGAAGTCCCTCACTGAGCTGCAGAGGCTGCACTAGCAATGATTCATGGTTGGCTGAAGGATTTAGGTCGTGACCATTCAGATCAGAGAGAGACATTTTAGGGTTAACCCTTGGAGACCTTTTTTCTTAATTTTGCTTTTAAAACTGCCCCTTTTACCCCCTAATGAAGTGTTCAACCTCCTTTTGTTCAGTCAAACCTGTTATTTCACAATCTGCTGCTGCAGTTGTGTCATGAGGCTGTAATAAAAGCTACAGGACCAAAAAGTTGTGATTAAAAAAAAAAAAAATCACCTTCTTTCATACAAAACACACAGCAAACATGTATAAGCAACTTTTTGGGAAAAAGTTTCTTATACATGCTCAATTTAGGGCCTTAGCTACAAAAATATCAAGTCTGTGAGTAAACTAAAAAATATCCGTATTGCCTCAAAACAAAAAAGTGCAATGGCCCCATGAGTGAAACAAACCTCAAATAAAAATGGCAAAGGATGTGCAATTCCACAGACCAAGATGCATAATTTGCCACTTATCTGAGAAAAAAAACTGCACTTCGAGCACCTTTTTCGATTGTTACGAACAGACGCTCAGAGCATCGACCATCTTTACTCACTTCACCCTTTGGGAGAGCTCTGTCCCTGCTCTTTCAAAGGAAAAAAGTAAGTTTCTATCTTTTACGGATGGAAAGTTATGCATGGTTATATCAAACATATTCCCCGGTATCGTGTACAATACCGTCGGTCTTGAAGGGTAATAATGAGTCCATATTATTGCGATATCTTGCTGTAGTGCAAGTAGTATCCATTCAAATAGCAAATACTGTGAATATATAACAGATCGAATACATACATCTAAAGTCTATTTGATACTCGCCTGCATGATTGAATAACAGAACAAACGTGAAAAGGGAGAATACATTAAACATACCTTTACATACACGCACAATAGGAAACCACATGTCCACGATGCACTGGGGGATACATTTTTCATGAGCTCATCTGACCTCCACACTGACGCATTCTTTACCCATGCTGCACCTGTTTTTACGACTGCTCAGAGCTCTTTACAACCTTCCTGTCTTCAAACGCCCTCCCCCCCATCGCAACCCTCGTTTTTTTACCGTCACTGGGCGTTTCCAGTGAATCACTCTCTCCTCATGAGCAGAAGAACCAACCTGCCACAGTTATATAAGAGCGACAACTAATGACTGAATGAAAGAAAAACTAAATGATGAGTTAGATTTTACCTCCTACTTCCGCAGCTAAAAGTGCACGGTGTGACTTTTCGGCCTGAGGGTCATCTACAATCCCTGTGTCATTCGTTCATTCGTTTTTCAAAATAAAACCAAAAATGAGAAAACAAAGAAAGAAAAAACAGCACTTTTCTTCATGATTTGTCTCCAAAACCAAAGTGAAAAAACAGAACAATTAATTTTGTCTAATTTGGGTCTAAACCAGGACTGAGCCAGTTCTAAACCAGGACTAAACCAGGACTGACCCAAGTCTAAACCAGGACTAAACCAGGACTAAACCAGGACTGACCAATGTCTAAACCAGGACTGAACCAGTACATAACTAGGGCGGAGCCAGGTCTAAACCAGGACTAAACCAGGACTGACCCAAGTCTAAACCAGGACTGAGCCAGTTCTAAACCAGGACTAAACCAGGACTGACCCAAGTCTAATCCAGGACTAAACCAGGACTGACCCAAGTCTAAACCAGGTCTAAACCAGGACTGACCCAAGTCTAAACCAGGACTGAGCCAGTTCTAAACCAGGACTAAACCAGGACTGACCCAAGTCTAAACCAGGACTGAACCAGTACATAACTAGGGCGGAGCCAGGTCTAAACCAGGACTAAACCAACCTCACTTTCGCAGGCACAGTACCACCTCTAACCAATCAGGAAACACTGAGTCCTGGTTTAGTCCTGATTCAGTCCTGGTTTAGTCCTGATTCAGTCCTGGTTTAGTCCTGGTCCAGTCTTGGCGATCGGCTCAGCGGTCCGTTAATCACGCAGACGTTCCTCACTGGACATTAGGACCAGGAGTTTGGTTCGGGAAACGGGAAATGGCCGTTATCCGTTTTTCCACTATTCACTTCAACATAAAATTGAAAAATGAAAAAAATAAATCGTGATCTGTTTTTTTTTTTTTTTTCATTTTGATTTTGGAGACAAATAATGAAGAAATCAGTCGTTTTTTTCATTTTCTTATTTTGCAGTTTTATATTGAAAAACGAACGAATGATACACAGATTCTCTACCTACACTTTTACCTACATCACCACCAAACAGCAGCGACTGGTTATATCAAAAAAGTCCCCGCTTACCGTCGAGCGAATGAATCCTAAGGTCAGACGGGTTCCACCAAGTGAATCAGGCTGATGTTGGAGTCGTCTTTAATCGCTTATTTGATGCCATATTGCAGATAGGCATATCAGGCATATCTTCACTGTTCTGTACTTACTTCATTCTCTAATTTAACTGGTGATATACGAGGGATTCACACAGTCACTTTGGTAAACTAGTGTGACGTACCATCCATAAGAGTTGCAGAGTCTTTGTTGTGATGATGAAAGTCAGTGTAAGTCGTTTCAGATGAATATTGCGATTTAAAATGTGCAAATTCTAACACTATGTCATGGGTGTCATAGATTCTAACTATCGCAGACACAATAGTTTTTCTCTAACAATGTGCCGCAGGGTTAATGAGTTCTAGGGGATGAGAATAACAGATGTAAATACTTACTTACTCTCTCCAACGGCGCGAAAATCAGGTGCGCCAACATTAGCATCAGCTGAACGCACCTTGAGCAGATGGGCCGTGCTCGTACATGCAGACTGAGCTCGTCCCCCCTCTAACATGGGCCGGGCCAGTGTAATCAGTGCGGTTTGTTCTGAATGACCCGATCCCGGCGCAGAGGGAGCAGTCCGGCCTTTGTTTGCTCATTTGTTCCATTTGAAGAGAGGCGCCGCGAGGACACATGGAGAGACGGCCGCACTCGGCAGCAGCAGAGCACAAAAGCACTTGATTGGGATCACTCCAGCTGTGGTGAAGGGCCCGTGTGAGGAATATTGACAGAACGCTTAAATACACAGTGCAGCCGACTGTGGTTATGGCACTGAACACAAATAAAGTCACTTATATGGAAATATGGAAGTTTGTCTATTCATCTTTTTATCTGACTATCCATCTATTAGGGCTCTGACGATATCCAAGTCTCACGATACGATATCACCACTTTATAAACCTCACAGTACGATATTTATTGCAATATGGTGGGAAAGGTCACGATATTACGATATTCTACATAATAACAAGACTGACTCTAAAATGCTTTGTCCAGTCATTTGGTGCAACATTTATTGTCATTAGGGATGGAACGAAATCCAAATCTCTCTGGACCAGATTTTCACCATAAACATCTCACTGTACCAGATTTATTGTGATATTTTGTGGAGGCACAAAACCGTGAATATGCTACTTTTTCCTCTAGAAATGCCTTCAATCAATCAAGCAAACTTTATTTATAGAGCGCTTTTCATACAAATGCCACACGAAGCGCTTTACAGTGACTAAAAAAAGAACAATCCCTCCAACCCCCCTGCAAAACTAAACTGAACGGATGAGTCTTGAGGTTAGTATCTGTGACATGACTATTTTTTATTACTAACTGAATCTAGAAACTCTACTAACTATCTGGGATCTGGAACACTATCTGAGTGGGTCTGGATTTTACTATCTGTGACCTGTGAAATGCCTTCACCAGACTGTTGTGGAATTTCTAAAGTATAAAACTGAGAAGCTGTCGTCAATCAGAGTCTGATTTATTCCAGCAGTTGTGCCACAGTCACAACCCTGACTGTCCCTAACAGAGCGTCTCCCCCGTCTCTTCTATTTATCATCAATCATACAGAGTATATATATACCATAGTGTTTATATATCACCAAAACATTCACAGACAGGAGCTTAGTCCCCAAACAGCGTCAAGGACGAGTCAGAAACAGCACTGGGTCATGAGAAGACAAAATTAAATAACATATGGAAACAAGATGAATTCAGCAAAGATGAAAAGACATAATTAAATGAGATATATTCTGATTAAGTGTCTGTTGTAGTTTGAAAGTCCTCAAGTGAACCCTCAGTTATGGTTATAAATCATGAGGTTAACTTATGCACTAATGGAATTTACACGACTTATATAAGTGCCTACATAAAGATTAAAGATGATTATGCACAGATTTCCACAACAGACTTAATCCAAAGAATAAAGATTTAGAACAGTTATTTCTTCATGTCGTCTGCACTGAAATGGAGCAAAGGATCCTGGTCTATGTAGTTCCCTCTGTTTTTTTTAGCTATTTCTGCATCAGAACTGTTCATTTAAGCAAAGAGACTTGGGATTCAATATATTGTGATGCTCCACGATATTATTGTGAGAACTTTGACGATACGATATCACCAGATTTACGTTATTCTTACATCCCTACCATCTTTCCCTCTATCTATCCATCTGTTTATTAGGCGTGGAATAAGACTGGGTCAAAAATATAACATTTTGACATAAATTATAATAAAACCATTTTGAGATTCAGATCACAGTTTTGGCTTCATTTGTTTTTGTTTTTTTTTGCATTTATATGTTTATTTAGTTATTTGTTTAAGGGACAGTACATATTAATTGAATACATTCTGGCATATAAATGTATATACACATTTATATGCCAGAATTAGCAGTAATGTGTTGCATCAAGATTGTGACCACAGTTTGTTCGAGTTCACATTTGCACTTTAGGGATGCCACAAGCATTGATATTGACAAGCAAATGGATTGAATAAATAACCTGAATATATAAATAAATCAGAATCATGCTGTTTAAAGGCCCTTAAAACCAGGAAGAACCGAACAAGTTCAGCCTAACTCTAAATAATAAATCTACTAAATCGTTCCTCACTCATATACATTCCAAACAAGCATCCTGATTATTCACTGTGATGAGTTTATAAGTGCTCTTCACAACTTTCAGAAGCCAGAGCATGCTAACACGCACTTCCTGAGTACCAGACAGTAAAACACGTTTAACTAACTAATTAGATGCAGACAGTACACACAAGCTGATTTTGACTTCAAGAGCTGCTTATACATTATAACTGTACTGGAGCTACACAGATTTAGCTGAAATACATGAAGTAAACAAAATCAGGTACGGGGCCTTTAATTCTCCTTATATAACTTTGGAAAAATGAACTTCATTCTCCTGTTACAAGAAATGAGCACAATGTAGATATATCGTTTCATTGCAGATGTACTTCATCATCAGGAGCGTCCTAACCCAGTTATATAAACACAGTATGAAGCGTTCTAACATTATCTCCACTGTAACAGGTTTAAATAGTGTTGATTTATGATTTGTTTTCTTCCCAGAGCAGTTACGAGAGGCAAAACGGAGACTCTGGGGAAGCTGCAAATGCTCCGTTCCAGCCACACTGTGCTGTTGTCCTTATGCCTACAGGGACAGGCCATAAAGAAGCTCTTATGTAATTGTTTACTGTGTTTCTAAGCGCTTATATGTTTACCATTAAAGCTCATTATCTCAGCGTAAATACGGCAAACAAGATAAATTGTCCTTCAACAAGATTCACCATTGGCCGTGAATCATTATTTATTAATTTAATGATGTTCTAAAAAAAATGTTCCTTAACTTATTTTTGCTCCTGATCCACCAGTTGAGAAGCTTTTTTTTTTTGCAGTGACATTGCACTGAGGGGGTTGTACATGTATATCTATGGCAGAATGTTCAGCAGTTACCATGGTTACACAATGTGCACATAAGCAAACACAGCCTTTTTAGATAGTCTGAAAAGTCAAGAAAAAAAAATCACGTTATTTACAATTATTATTACATATTATTAAAAATTTTGTTTTTAACTAGTTTTTTCATTCAGTTTTGGCTGCTTGTAAACTGCAGAATCCAGCTGTAAACAGGAAGGAAAACAATTTGTATGAAACGGAGAAGCCCTGTGTTTGCGCTGATGTTATTCATATGAGGAAAACAGGAAATAAAGTCGCTCCAAAACATACGACGAATCCGCACTGACCTTCGATTATATCTATGACCTTCGATAGGAGACAGAAGTGTTTCAGCCTCTCTCCTCCTGTCCTCACTGCTCTGAGCTGTTTTATCTCCATAAACTCCTGGAGGAGCGAATCGTAGCAGGACTCACGTCTGTCTCACTGTTTAATAGATATTTCTGTCGCTGGACTTATTTTCTCCTCTAAAGCGTCGCTGCTGCAGATCCACGAGCTGCTGCCACATGGAAACAAACAGAGTGAGGACGTCAGCGCCATCAGTGCAGCAGCGCTGGGTCCTGCTTAGGTGTTTGATATTCAACAATAAAGGTGAGACTGATGACCTGAACAATGGCTGGCTGTTGCTAACTAGCTTGTGACTTGTTTAGTTGCACAAAATCAGTTCATCTGTCGTGTTTTGAGCTGTTCATCATAGGGAAAAGCCCAACCAGCTGCATGCTCTGTCCGTGACTATGCATTATATCTGTCAAATAAATAAAGAAACTAAAATTTTAACTCAATTTTGATACCAGGGATTAGACAATCTCTCTAGACAACTGAAAAGAATTCAAGACTAAATAATATCACTTTCTTTTCTCCAAACATGTGGCCTTATATCTGTTTAATGCTCAAGATCATTTTAAAGCCATTCAGGAAAGGTCCATTTTTGTCCCGTGAATGTGACTTTTTACTATCGATACTTGCTCAAATGAGGGTCTAACTTTAGTTTTTGATTAGTATCCGATTTGTTATACTTTTGGCCACAAACCATTACCATACGCATGCACAGGTCTGCTTCTTTCCAACACATTTCTCTCTAAGTGTTTCTCATTTTGCTGTTGCTCCGTTCGTTCTTCGCCCATTACCTGTCGCACCACCTGGACTTGACCTCTGACCCGCAGCCTTCACCTCGTCCCTCGCGCCGGTCGCTGGTTTACTGCGCCCCTGTGCATGCTCAGAATCCTGCATTACCCTCTGAGCGCCCAGAAGGTGTTACCGTAATAGAATCGTGCAGGAAAATGGGGCATAACCATTTCCACAAACTAAAGGTGGAGGGGAAACTGCAATGAGTTCTTTCAATGCCCTGGTTGTACTTTCTTACTCACAATTTGCGCACTGATTTCAGAGGCTGTAGGAGTGTGACGCTGGGTATTTTCAGCACGAAATTAACTTTTTAGGTTATGCGGCTGCTGAGTTGGGCGGTAATACGGTGATACGTATACTGAGGTATCAAAAAGTCAGTTTCATCACAGTCATTTAAAAAAAAAATCTGCATATGGACCTAAAACCACAGCAGGACTTTCTCCCTCCGCTCTCTCTCCTCTTCAAACGTGGTTCTGCTCGGAGATTTCCATCCACACGCAGTGAGGAAGAAGAAAAAAACCTGACTGACGCTTCGTGTGTGACGTTGAGCCCAAAAGTTTGTGATGGAGACGTTTTATTGAAGCCGAGAGTCGAGAGGGGACGAGGCTGAAGAGGAGAAAGTTCCTGAGGGCGAAGTCAGACTTTCATGGAGGAGACGGGAACTTCTCTGAGGGTCTGTCAGATACAACATGCTGCAGTGGGAAATATCACACGCCGTGGACTGTCGCCTTTTACTTTTGATTCTGAATCTGCCTCTTCTGAGCTTTTCTTGTCTCGGCGTGTCCCAAATCATTAAATGGAGGGAGATTCGCGCTGGTGAAGTTTGGTTTGATCAGAACTTGTGCCTCATCTTCAAATATAAAGCTGCGACTCTGTTTCTGTTTGAATGGTTTAGGTGCAGCTACAAAATCATTCTTAATTAGTCACGGTAATACTGTATACCCCAGGAAAATGCTGAGGTTTAACGGTATCAAAATTTGGATACCGCGATATCCAAATCTCTCTGTACAATATTTTCCCCATATGCACCTCATGGTACAATATTTATTACAATATTTTGTGGTGAATCTGCTCCTTTTTCCTCTAAAAATGCTTCACAAGACTTAATCCAAAGAATGAAGATGTAAAAGTGCTTAGAACAGTTATTTCTTCATGTCGTCTGCACTGAAACGGAGCAAAGGATCATGGTCTATGTAGTTCCCTCTGTGTTTTTAGCTATTTCTGCAGCTATTTCAGAACTGTTCATTTAAGCAAAGAGACTTGGCATTCGATACATTGTGATGCTCCACGATATTATTGTGAGACCTTTGACGATACGATATCACCAGATTTACGTTATTCTTACATCCCTACGGAGTATAATTGTAGATTAAACCATAACTATGTAAAATATTGTAAAGTCATTATACATTCCAGCGTTTGTCCGATATCACATTTCCATTCCTCATCTGTCATCAGTGCAGCGCTCGTCCACAAACATCCCCAGACATCAGCCCCGGCGGTGAGAGCTTTTTCTGGTGAACATTTGCTAAAGTGGCCGTTACATAAATATGCTGGTTGTTATGGCGACGCGCAGATGAGTCACAGCAGATGAATTGTGTGGTTTGGCTGCAGCGTCAGGCTCAGGATCGTAGCTCCAGTGCACCCGGCTGTAACCTGCACCGCCAGGAGACCGGCCTTATTTGGGCAAAGGAAACATCGGCCTGAATCGCTTAAAAAATCAGAGGCTTTCATTATTGATTCAGATGATTGAGCCTTCAGGAATGTTAGAATGTTTCATCATCAAGAGCAAACCTGTTTAAAGCTTAAAAATGCACACTGCAAAAATCCCCCTCCGTAAAATGAGAAAATCCACTTGTTTTAAGTTCAAATGCTCCAGAAACAAGTGAAATGATCTGCCAGAGCAGGAAGTGAAATTTACTTTATCAAGAAATCTTAAAATAAGAACATATCTCCAGGGCTTCATAAATGTCCAAATAAGATGAAAATCACTTATTTTAAGCAATAATCTAAGTTTGAAGAGATCTAAATAAAGCAAAAAACACTAATTCTAAGAATAAATTCAGCTGAAAAATCATAAAACTAGAATATAAGGTTTGTTATTGACTGTTTTATTCTTGATTTTAGTGAAGAAATCTTAATGAAATTCTTGATTTCCTTATTTTAAGACTAATTACCACTTGGTAACACATTGACAAATTGCAGCACTCGCCTAAAACTTTAACATTTTTCCATGTGACAAACAGAAGGTTCAGAGAAACTGGGCAATTTCAGTCCAAGATCGACTCATTTACCTCCATAAAAAATGTCTTCAACTCCATCTGACACTTGTTTTGTGCATTCTGACTAGTTTATACATCCAGCCATCCATCCATTTTCCTCTGCTTATCCGGGGCCGGATCATGGGGACATCAGTCTAAGCAGGGTCTCCCAGATTTCCTTCACCCCAGACACTTCCTCCAGCTCCTCCTGGACCCTGAGGAGTCCCTCCAGGGTGTCCTGGGTCTTCCCCAGGGCCTCCTCCCAGTAGGACATGAACACCTCCTGAGGGAGGCGTCCAGGAGGCATTAAAACAGATGCCCTCCCCTCAGCTGCTCCTCTCCACATGGAGGAGCAGCGGCTCTACTCCGAGCTCCTCCCCCTCTCTCTAAGGGAGCACCCGGCCTCTCTGTGGAGGAAACTCATTTCTTCACTTGTATCTGGACTTCGTCCTTTCGGTCGTTCCCCAGAGTCAGGACCACAGGTGAGGGGAGGAACGTGACTGAGGTAAATCCAGAGCTTTGCCTTTCGGCTCAGCTCCTCTTCACCACAACGGCCGATACAGCGACTGCATCACTGCCGACGCTGCACCGATCCACCTGTCAACCTCACGCTCCATCCTCCCCTCACTGAGAACAAGACCCCGAGATACTGAACTCCTCCACTTGAGGCAGAGACTCCCCACCTGCAGAGGGCGCCACCTTTTTCAGTCAGTTAGTAAATGTCTCCATGGATATGGGCATTAAACATACTGTACTGCTACTCTTTATTGATCCTATAGGGGAATTTGTCCTCTGCATTTGACCCGTGCTGCTCAAAGATGCACAGATGACCCCTTTCCCACTGTCGTCATGTTAATCTTTCACCACAGCGTCGAAACATGAAGTCCAGTTCTTCTGAATCTGTCCTGACGCTACTTTACTGAAGGAGAATTACACAGGCTGTGAAGTGTGTCTACAGTGACAGAGCAGAAAGCCGGAGCTCGCTGTGATTGGCTGGACTCAGACAGAAAAGCAGTGTTACTAAGTGTGTGGGAGTGAGGTGTGAAAGAAAAGCTGCCGCAAAGTCCCTGATCCACTATTATGTAATTACCATGGAAAATCACTCTATTAACTCCACAAACATGCAGCCACACTGACATCTGCTGGTGCTTCATTTCTGTCTGTCTGTATTGTATTTTATATTGATTTCTAAATTCTACCAGGCTGGTTTTGATGGAATAGCATGAAATGATAACTTTGGCAATCATGTACTTACATTTATAGCTCTCGAAATGATTCTAAGTGGTAAGTGGAAATAGCCTCACCATTTATTCACCTAGAATTTTATTTGTAGTGATGCATTTTTAAACACTTATTTTCAGGACACCATATCGCCAATCAATCCCTGTTTCCCCTGTTTTTTTCTCTGCACTTACTTCATTGTCCAATTTTATTTTATTTATTGGTGATTAGGGGTGTGCTTTGCCTTGAGTCTGACGATATGATACCTATCATGATATCCATGTCACGATTCGATATCCCGATACTAAAACAATGGAAGATATATTGCAATTTATCAATAATTACTTCAAATAATATTGTCACTACACCTTCATGAGAACCAATTGGTATGAAAGAATATAAATAAAATATTATTATATGAGAACAGTGAATGCAACTAATGAATTTTCGTGAAAAATATTATTTAAAAAATCAATTTGGATGCATTTTGATTCGATTCGAGAAATGCAATTAAGTATCACGATATATCACTGAATACATTTTTTCTTACACCCCTATTGGTGACATACGTAGGATTCGGCAGCTTTGTGCACAAATGAATAATTGTGCTGCTCACTGAAGTGACAGGCCTCTGTCCAGAGGAGATGAACTCCCACCGGGCTCCAAACACGATAAAATAATGATCCTGTCGTAGATCATAACACAATACGTCCTCTTTAGTGACTTTGAGTTTGGACGGTGGATGTTTCTGACCCACCAGCTCTGACCCCTGGACACGTGGAATCCTCCTTTTGAGGCTAAATGTACCACAGCGCCCATGGACCAGCGCTAATGTGGTTTCAGCTTTCCGTTCCCGACAATGAAGTGTTTCACGGCGTTCCGTATCTCCCAGGGATGTTCCTATTACAGCTATTTGTCTGCACTGGGCCCATTCGGAACAAGCAAAGAAACCCCAACGTGTTTCCCTTTAGGTCTGGGTACAATATATATCACAGTGCAATATTTAATAGTGTGCAATATTTAAAAACAGTGCAATATTTTAATATTTTGTGGCCATACCGGCTCGTCAAAGCCTGATCCCGTCAGATCTCAGAAGCTAAGCAGGGCCGGACCTGGTTAGTACTTGGATGGGAGACCACTGGGAATTCCAGGTGCCACAGGGGGGCGCCAGTGGCAAAAACTGTCGTAGTGTCCTTAGGCACATCACCCACAGTGCCTAGTATGAAAGTGGTGTGTGCGTGAATGGTGGTGGTGGTCGGAGGAGCCGATGGCGCAGATTGGAGCCTCGCTTCCGTCAGTCTGCCCCAGGGCAGCTGTGGCTACAATAGTAGTTCACCACCACCGGGTCTGGAGTGAATGAATAATGCTCTGTAAAGCATCTTTGAGTGTCCAGAAAAAGCGCTATATATAAAAAACTGAAACTGATGCATTATTTTGATTGAGTGCAGCATTCGTACCGTGCAATAGTTAATTGAGTGCAATATTTAAGCAGTGCAATATCCTGCTCGACTGAGTGGTTTAATCTTGGGTGTCTCAGCTTATTTATTTATTCTATTGTAAACTATGTGTAAATGTACCACGGATATGTCTGTATTGGAGGGTGAGTTGCTTTTAATCTTGTGCATGTGAATAGTGTGACAATAGTGACAATAAAAGGCATTCTATTCTATTCTATTCTATTCTATTCTATTCTATGCTATGCTATTCTGTTTAGTGCTAAAAGTTCATATCACCAAGTAAATTAACTGTATTGCCTCCCCTTCCCTTTTGTTATTTGCTTTTGCTCGTGCAGGTAGAATATTCAAACCCATTTTAACCACGATTTAGGCTTCCACGTTTCATAAGATACATTTTCACTCGATAATAAATGAAAACATGTCTAAATTTCTCCATGCATAATATCCATTTCCCTCCCTCCCTCCCTCCTTGTCTGTCCCTGCTGCTGCTGCTGTGAAAGTGCGTGGGCATCCTGAAGTTCCTGTATAATTATGGCTCTAACTGCTCTGCTCGGCACCGGCTCCTAAAGACATTTGAATAATGTTCTGGGAGGAAAATGAATCATGTATCTGGCACCGTCACGGCACAAGACGTCCAGAGTGGAACGACTTGCGGTCTCCGAACAGAAGTTTGGCAAATGTCTGCGTCCAAATGAGTGCGATAGTGAAAGATTGTGGCGGCTGCAGGATAATGAGATGACAAACGCATGAGACAATCTAACATGTGCTGAACAAAAGCCTTTAGATAAGGATTAAAGTTCTCTTGAGATGGTATTAGGGATGTAACAGTAACCGAAATATCGTGATGATCGTATCGTCAAAGGTCTCACAATAATAAATGATGCAGAAATAGCTAAAAAAAAACAGAGGGAACTACATAGACCATGATCCTTTGCTCCGTTTCAGTGCAGACGACATGAAGAAATAACTGTTCTAAGCACTTTTACGTCTTCATTCTTTGGATTAAGTCTGTGAAGCATTTTTAGAGGAAAAAGGAGCAGATTCACACAAAATATTGCAATAAATATCGTGGCATGAGATGTACAGGACTGTGCAAAGGTTTTAGGTTTTAGTGTGAATAAATGCTGTAAACAAAGAATGCTTTTAAAAAATATAAATAATGATTGTTTGTTTGGATCTGTCCTAAATGGACTTTCAACAAAACTAAGAGATGAAAAACAACAATAACAGAAATGGAGGACTCAGGCACCATCTGTCTACAATTTATAACCATTTCTCAAACCTAAATCAAACTAAATTAAGAAAACAGTGGAGGTGCCCAGGTCATTATGGCTCTGTGTGTTTCTGCTGATATGAGCCCACACTCAGAGCAAGTTCAACAGACCCTTTTAGTGCTCCTAAACACTGGGGACGTAGACTCGGTTGTGCATTTTGGCAGCAGAAGTACGGCAGAACTCAGCAGCTTGTCGAGCTCTGTGAAAGGATCATCGTCAAAAGATCGAGAATATTTCCTCAACAACACGCTGAACTTTGAAAAATGGAGTCCGACTGCCAGATCCTCGTGCGATGAGTGAGTAAAACTTTAACACTTTACAGACGCTTTCTTTGCTATTCCTGATGACTTCATCAACTAATTGTATGAATCATTGTCGAACCGCATGGATGGAGTCCTTCAAGCTCATGGAAGTCATACAAGATCTTAAATATGGAGCTCACAGCACCACTACTTAATTCACTGACGTTATGCAACAGATTTTTGTATTTGAAGTAAATTATTTGTTCAATTTTCTGTAGGCGACAAAACTTTTGTCTTGCCAAAATCTGACCTTTCTGTGTTCATTAAATGATCAATCTTTCTTCAGTGAAGCAAATTTATTTTAGTATATTGAGCATAATTTGGGAGGGTTTTAGCTTTAATATGAGACATTTCTAAAACCAATCGATTAATTTAAAGTCAGGTTATAAGCTTTTGTTTCTACAAAATGGATAAGCGACAAGACTTTTGTCAGGGACTGTAGTTCACCGGTAGAATATCGATTCTGACAAACGCACAGTGAACAACCAGACATTTTGGTGCTGGAAATGTTTTTATCTCCGTCGTCTTCTGTTCATGTTCAGTCTGAATGAATCAGAATGAACAGGGAACAATGACACTTCTGTTGCCATAAAGGTGTGCACAGCTTTTTTTAATCACTTCCGTCCTAAAAGGGGCTATAGGCCGAGCCAACAACAGAAACGGTAAACAAGTAGGGTATTAGTTTCAGAGTAATTTCACAGTAGCTCCTCCCATTGTAAGCAGATTTCAGGCAATGTCCTTCAGCGTCTGACCAGAACTGAAGCAGCAGCTTAGATGAGCTGCGAAACATATTCGACCAAATAAACTTTTGTCCAGTTGACAAGTTGAATTCTCTCCTTTGCCACATGATGCAAGGTTAGTTTTATTTCACACATTAGACGTTCACAGGGACAGTCTGGAGTTCTAATAGTTTTCCCTCGGGTCTGTGGAGTGGGTCAGACTGTTTTTAGTGGCAGGACGACTGTGGCCATTGACCTGCACTAGCCCAGCACCAGCACCTCTGCAAATACAAAGACTGGAGGAAGATTTTATAAAGTGTTTCCACACGTCTCCAACACTCTGGCTCATGAGGAAATGAGGTCCTCCAAAATGTATCTTTTATCTTACATTACTGCTTTACAGAAACTTTGATGACTTCCTTACTTATTCTTCTCTAAAGATCAGACTCCTGAATGCTCCGTGCTCCTGTGAACTTCTCCAGATCACAGCTCTTCTTCCTCTTGGTCCTTGGTGTAACACATCATAGAGTCTCTGAACCGGGGAGCACGAATGTGTCTTAGACTTTTTTTGTTCCCTTTTACATATTTAATGCTTTTTCCTCTCACTCCTTTGCTTCGCCAGTGCAGCAATTACAGCCGTTAAGACCAGCTCAAAAACATCTGAACTCACTAAAGTGTTCCTACATATATCACTGCCCATAACATTTACGGGCACTTTAGATTTCTCAGCTTGCTATGTCCAACAAAGTGTGGTTTCTTTGTTACAAAACCTATTTTATTCATTATTAAGTCTTGGTGAGTAACTTTGGAGTATAGTTTGTTTTAGATCTTTTCAAAAGTATGGACAGTAAGTAATAAAATATCTACTTTTATATATTGTAAAGGACCTGTATTCTACAAAATTCTTCTTCTGAGTTTTACATCATGTTATAATTTTGTTACCTCCTCAAAAACATACATAATATAGATCAGAAAAAGGTTCAGTCATGGTTTAATACTTCCATAAATAAGTCCACAGTGAAAAACACGGGGTTTGATTGACACTTGTGTGCTCTTCGTTCTCCTGTTGTGTGTGAGCTGGAGGAGCACAGCTCTGCAGACTGCAGCAGGTGGGTGGGATGTGTCAGACTGTACAGGGGAGTATTATAGGATGGCAGCAGAGTGGAGTACATGAGGACGCTGTGTTCTCGCGTCTAATAACTCAGCCACCTACTTGGCACCACCGAGGGCTTTTTATAACGTGTATAAATTAATGCTGTCAATCGAGTCAAATATTTAATCAAGATTAATCTCATGAATGTCATAGTTAACTCTCAGTTAATCATAAATTAATCACATACTTTTGTCCCTTGGATTATAATTTTAATACTCTTATCAACATAGAAAAGTGATAGGCTTTGTGCAATTTTTTTTTAAATTGCAAACCAGAACAATTGTCAGTGAGACAACTTTGTGTTCCATGTTCCACTTTCATGTGTGAGTCAAAGCGACCGAAGTTCCCACTGTGGGTGAAATCATGTGCTGTGACAGGAGGTGGTTCTCATGACTGAACCTGCTGTACTCAGACAGGCTCAGACTTTAGGGCCGTGCTCGGGCACAGTTGCCTGGGGGTCTGTGGTCCAGTTTGTCGCGAGGCGGAGCTGGCGGTTTAGGTGAAGAGGGTGGGTCCAGCGGCATGAGGTGTCTACTGAGTGGTGGGACCGATGTGGTTTTGCTGTGGTGCTCCTCTGTAGGTTTGTGGATGTGGTGTGGAAGGGTTTGAGCGGCCGGGGCAGAGAGGCTGTGGGGCTTCTGTCGCTGTCCGTGGTCCTTGTCGGGGGTGGGTGCGGGTTCGCCATATGTTTTGGAGCAGACTTCGTTGCGTGTTTTCTTCGTGTTATGAAGTCGTGCACGTGCATTGGCAGCCGTTCCGTACTTTGGTCCATCTCATCTAACCGGGACTTTTCAGTTTTGTACAAATTGTTTTCCTTCCTGTTTTCAGCCGGATCCTGTAGTTTTTCTAACGTTACAGCAGTGGCCACAGCTTATGAAAAAACTAGGCCAAATTTTTTTATTTAACTTATTAATAGTGCAATATTTATGACAACATTAGTATAAATCAAGAGATTTTTTGAATGTGGAATCAAATAAACTAAATTGTAATCAGGAAGATTGTTTCTAGAGCTGCAACTATCGAATATTTTTGGAATCGAGTATTCTGTCGATTATATCATCGATTAATCGAGTAATCGGATAAATCACACTTTTTTGTTTTTATACAACTATATCAATAGTGTGTAACGCAACATGAAAGGCCTCTTAAAATGAGCAAGCAATTGCTGTTATTCCTCACAAAAAAGGTTTTTATTTAAAGTCAACATTTTTTTTAAACAAGTGTAAAACCTTTGGCTTATTGGCTTATAAGACAGGAGTTTTCTAAGTGACAACGTTAATCCTTTAACTAGCCTAATTAATAAGCTAAATATAGAACTAGCGAACACATAAGTGTTCGTAGAACGCGTCGGTAAAATATTTCCTTTCTCTGATATTGGAATTATTGATGCCAGCGGTTCTAGATTAAATCAGATTTTTGGTAAAAGTAGAACAACGAACTAGACGCTTTCTGATATGGGAAACACAGTGTGCGTGTGTCTGTGTATACGTGAGGAAGGGAGCGATTTGAGTGAGATCATTTGCTCTCTTGCTGCTCATTATGCCTCGTTACTATCGACTCATAACACAGGTTACAAATAATTACAAATACTGTACATTCTAATAGGCGTTACTTTTCATTTCAGTGAGCAATCGTAAAAGTATATTACCTCGTAGATTCTCCGACTCCGCTTAGAGAAGTACAGTTCACATGAGGATGCTTTCGCTTTAAGTGCTGCAGCATTGAAGACGTACTGTTGTGGTACATCAGGTTGGCTTTGCCAGTGCACACTGGCACCGGCCACATCATTATCTGCCATTTCCACACCGTGGAATAAATCGCGCCGCTTCAAATCTTTGAAATGTACGTCATTGATAACTGTCCGTGTGAAACAGTGATCCCAGACTGGCGCAGCAGTCTACAAAGGAGGAGTGATACGATAGCAGAGACATTTTAAATAAATTGACTTTGGTGACATGAATTAAACGAAGCCTCGAGGCAAAGAATTTGCCCCGAATATTTTTTGTAATCGAATTATCCGAGTTACTCGAGTAATCGTTTCAGCCCTAATTGTTTCCCCTTGTATTGAATTTTCAATTGCTGTGACAAGTCATAATTTGCTGTCACTCTGAAACAAACTCTGAAACCCCATTAATCAATCAAAATTCCGTATGTTATATATAAACACTAAACAAATTGCATTTCTTAATTTTTCATTCTAAATCACTACAGTTTTACATTATGTGGACTTCACCAGCGTCACGCCCTTGGTCTGTCCCACCCTCCTCCACCGTCTGACCCTCACTTCATCTCTCGTCCCTTTGTAAACCCCCCACAGTGAAATAAAGCTTTTTTAATAATGTACCATGCATCTTATCTTCCTCTTCTTCTGCTGTCAAAGAATAGTGCTGAGACTCGCTTCACAGCTCTGCATATGCTGCTGAAACATTTGGGATGAATAGAAAAGGGTGTGACAGACGGTGATTCTGCAGACTCACACTGTTAAAGCCCGACATTGTCTAATTCCAAAGGCGTAGAGAAAGATTTGATTCAGAGGGCGAGCTGGTGCAGACGCTGGTATTAAACCAGTCTGGAAGATGATGAAAATGTCTCAACGACCCAGGTCCTTCTCTCTGAATGTGTTTTGGCTTTCATATAACCTCACCGGGCCAGCAAAAGGACTGCTCTCTATACGTCTTCATAAACTCACGAGAATCCGTCAAGCTCTGTCTGCTGTGATCAGGCCCAAGCTACCAGTGGTTCAGCTCAATCACAGGGCAGAATTGTGGCAAAATTGTGAATATTTTGGAGGAAATACATTTTTGTTTAGGAAAAATGTGCAGAAAGAGCTGCTTTGTGCGTTTGTGAACAGGTAAGTGTCTGTTCTTTTCTCTCAACTCAACTTAAAGGTCCTGTAGAGCACAAAAATTAACTCATGCTAGGTTCATTCACACATGTTTGAGTGTTTATTATGAAATGTTCTGTTCTACCTTGTGATGCCATGATCCTTTTACCTTTAGTTCAGTAGAGAACGGAAATTCCAGAGCTGAAATCATACAAACGATTCTAGTGTGTGGAGTTTAAAAACACAGTGGAGCATTTCCTGTTTTACCGCGTGGCACCGCTAAGTAGACAGGGACAGGCTCCTGTTTTCTCTTCCACATATTTTCCTCCATATCGTGACCCACCTTCACCACCTCCACCACTTCCACCTCCCCCACCACCTCTGTGCTGCTGAAGCTGTGAGAACTTCAGTTTGTCCCAGAAGAAACAGCGACCGAGATGCTGGACTGAACCAGGACTGAACCAGGACTGAACCAGGACCGAACCAGGACCGAACCAGGACTGAACCAGGACTGAACCAGGACCGAACCAAGACAGAACCAGGACCGAACCAGGACAGAACCAGGACCGAACCAGGACCGAACCAGGACCGAACCAGGACCGAACCAGGACCGAACCAGGACAAAAACAAGTCTAAACCAGGACTAAACCATGACTGAACCAGGACTAAACCAGGACTAATTTTGGACTTCAGTGCGTTATTTTTTTTATGTCTCCTGTCGGGAGAAGTGGGTGGACGTCGAAACCCCATGTACCACGCCCACTACACCCCTGACTGTGAATGAAACAAAACGCAACTCCAGAAATGTTTTTTGAAGAGGAAACAACACTATAACATAGATCAGAAAATAGCCTAATATCACAACAGCGGAACAAGCCTGAAAAATCAAACTTTTGTCATATTCAGCTGAGAGAAAAGCACAAATGCACAAAGCTCTTACCTTCTGCACATTATTCCCAAACTAAACCGTCTGTACTGACGCTAAAATAACTGCAAACATACGTCTGTCATGTTTGCTTCGGTTCGTTTAGGCGCTTTTGGGTCTTTCGCCCTCCACATGTTGGGCCCTGTCACATCAGCGGGGCCATGATAAGAGAGATTCTGGTGAGTTTGTGAATTTCGCAAGAATCCGTCTTGCTGTGGAAGAAGAAAGACGAAAGCACCGTTTGTTCGTCATGTTCTGCCATATCACTACCACCGTCGTAAGTGTTTTCATGAAGTCCCACGTGTAATAAAACAGAGAGGATCATCAGGAGTTTCATGTTTTCTGTGCATGGTCCTTGTTTTAAATGAATAAATAAATCCCATGACACATATAAGTCCGACTTGTGCCTCTGACTCCCACATATTCAGCAGTCGTACCTCCACAGGCTCGTCTCTGCGGGCTCTGCCTCGTCAGCGCTTCCCATGAGAAAACAATCCTGCTCCTGGGACTGAACGTCGTCTTCTCCCAAACACTGGAGCTGTGCAAGACGACCGTATTTCCCAGAGTATAAGTTGCACCAGCCAAAAAATGCATAATGAAGAAGAAAAAAAAAAACATATATAAGTCACATTTATGAGGAAATTTATTTTATCAAATCAGAGACCGAGAACAGACATTTCAACACTTCTAACTGTGAGCTGAGGCTTGGAAGTCTGCTGCAGTTTTTGGGACATCGTTGTTGTAGAAGTTTTCAGCTTGTCCAACAAAGGGTGGAAGTAAAAAGGCTGGAGACCAACTGGACGTCTTAAGCAGGAGAAGTTCATTTACCATCAATAATACGGGCCCATAGTCTGATCTTTGAGTGTTCAAGACCCTTGACTCTGCTTCCAAAAGAGGAGGTTTATAAAGCAAGTGTGGGGAGACTCTGAAGGCCAGTAGACTCCAGTTAGACACATTTAGAGACTCTGAAGGCCAGTAGACTCCAGTTAGACACATTTAGAGACTATGAAGGCCAGTAGACTCCAGTTAGACACATTTAGACCCTATGAAGGCCAGTAGACTCCAGTTAGACACATTTAGACCCTATGAAGGCCAGAAGACTCCAGTTAGACACATTTAGACCCTATGAAGGCCAGTAGACTCCAGTTAGACACATTTAGAGACTATGAAGTCCAGTAGACTCCAGTTAGACACATTTAGAGACTCTGAAGGCCAGAAGACTCCAGTTAGACACATTTAGACCCTATGAAGGCCAGCAGACTCCAGTTAGACACATTTAGACCCTATGAAGGCCAGTAGACTCCAGTTAGACACATTTAGAGACTCTGAAGGCCAGAAGACTCCAGTTAGACACATTTAGAGACTATGAAGGCCAGAAGACTCCAGTTAGACACATTTAGAGACTATGAAGGCCAGAAGACTCCAGTTAGACACATTTAGAGACTATGAAGACCAGTAGACTCCAGTTAGACACATTTAGAGACTATGAAGGCCAGAAGACTCCAGTTAGACACAATTAGAGACTCTGAAGGCCAGAAGACTCCAGTTAGACACATTTAGAGACTATGAAGGCCAGTAGACTCCAGTTAGACACATTTAGACCCTATGAAGGCCAGTAGACTCCAGTTAGACACATTTAGACCCTATGAAGGCCAGAAGACTCCAGTTAGACACATTTAGACCCTATGAAGGCCAGTAGACTCCAGTTAGACACATTTAGAGACTATGAAGTCCAGTAGACTCCAGTTAGACACATTTAGAGACTCTGAAGGCCAGAAGACTCCAGTTAGACACATTTAGACCCTATGAAGGCCAGCAGACTCCAGTTAGACACATTTAGACCCTATGAAGGCCAGTAGACTCCAGTTAGACACATTTAGAGACTCTGAAGGCCAGAAGACTCCAGTTAGACACATTTAGAGACTATGAAGGCCAGAAGACTCCAGTTAGACACATTTAGAGACTATGAAGGCCAGAAGACTCCAGTTAGACACATTTAGAGACTATGAAGACCAGTAGACTCCAGTTAGACACATTTAGAGACTATGAAGGCCAGAAGACTCCAGTTAGACACATTTAGAGACTATGAAGACCAGTAGACTCCAGTTAGACACATTTAGAGACTATGAAGACCAGTAGACTCCAGTTAGACACATTTAGAGACTATGAAGGCCAGAAGACTCCAGTTAGACACATTTAGACCCTATGAAGGCCAGAAGACTCCAGTTAGACACATTTAGAGACTATGAAGGCCAGAAGACTCCAGTTAGACACATTTAGAGACTATGAAGGCCAGTAGACTCCAGTTAGACACATTTAGACACTATGAAGGCCAGAAGACTCCAGTTAGACACATTTAGAGACTCTGAAGGCCAGAAGACGCCAGTTAGACACATTTAGAGACTATGAAGGCCAGTAGACTCCAGTTAGACACATTTAGAGACTATGAAGGCCAGAAGACTCCAGTTAGACACATTTAGAGACTCTGAAGGCCAGAAGACTCCAGTTAGACACATTTAGAGACTATGAAGGCCAGAAGACTCCAGTTAGACACATTTAGACCCTATGAAGGCCAGAAGACTCCAGTTAGACACATTTAGAGACTCTGAAGTCCAGTAGACTCCAGTTAGACACATTTAGAGACTATGAAGGCCAGAAGACTCCAGTTAGACACATTTGGAGACTCTGAAGTCCAGTAGACTCCAGTTAGACACATTTAGACCCTATGAAGGCCAGAAGACACCAGTTAGACACATTTAGAGACTATGAAGGCCAGAAGACTCCAGTTAGACACATTTAGACCCTATGAAGGCCTGTAGACTCCAGTTAGACACATCTAGAGACTATGAAGGCCAGAAGACTCCAGTTAGACACATTTAGAGACTATGAAGGCCAGAAGACTCCAGTTAGACACATTTAGAGACTATGAAGGCCAGAAGACTCCAGTTAGACACATTTAGAGACTATGAAGGTCAGTAGACTCCAGTTAGACACATTTAGAGACTATGAAGGCCAGAAGACTCCAGTTAGACACATTTAGAGACTCTGAACAGCAATATGCCACAGTGTAGATAGTGGTTTGCCAATGGTGCCAAGAGAAGATCCTGGTGTAAATATCGCTTCTCTGAGTCAATGTTAAACTGAGCGATGTACGTGGAGGATAAATTAAATTCTCTTACAATCGTTGTTGAGTTGCATGAAGCGGTAACACTGAGAAGATCCTCCCGCAAAGATATTTGTTTGTGAACTTGTTCCTCTAGCTGTGGACGTCTAACTTTAGATGAACTTTTGTTTTCTTCATTGCAGATCAAGTATCCTCCACTTTTCGCCAGTCCCCCACAAGTTTCTCACTCCAAACTTTTCTGCTGCTCGTTTACAGTTTTTTGCTTCGCTTTTTCACTACTTGCAGCTTATAAAATAATGAAACGGGTGCGTTGGGGGAGAAGGAGCAGCCCTAGAAAATAGAGAAAAAAAATTGCGCACACCGTCTTACTGGCAAATTGTGAGATGTATTAGGACCTACTACAACCTCTATTTGCCTGATGAAGGCCTTGGGCCGAAATATTGTAGTAGGTTCTAATAAATCTCATAATTTGCAAGTAAGACGGTGTGTGGAATTTTTTTCTCCTCTACTTGCAGCTATTAATCTGCAGAGTATAATTTTCTTTTTGGGAGCATTTGTGTTCAGTCTTTCTCAGTTGTCTTGATTGATGTTTCATTTTTAAATGTTCAGTGGTGCAGGAGTAATAGTAGTAGTAAATACTGGCACACAAGCCTAGAGCGCCCAGTGTGAAAATAACCAACATGTGAAATTATATATTTTAAAGTTGACCTCCAGCACGTTTGAAGCTAAAGTCCATTCCTAGAGGAGGTGGAATTCTGTCAGGAGCCATAAAACGGCACAGATCAGTGTTTCCTCGGTGGAGATCTCACTGTGGCAGTGAGTCTGTCAAGGCAACAAACTAGTGTAGTGATGGGGGCAAGTTCTGAACTTGTAAAACGCCAGTTTGCTTCACACTGAAGAAGCTTAACACCACTTTAACCCATCTTACAACAGCCACGAGTCTAACAAACAAAACGCTCTGCCTGGTTCACTCATTAGTGTCTGGAAACGTTAGAAAACAACTTTATAAGCACCTCACACTTCCCTCTGCTGATTTCCCACTGCACAGGCCAAAGCCCAAAAGACTCGACTGTCGACTCCAGAAGCAACAAGTGAAGATCGACTATTGACGGTGAAGAAGAAGAGAAACTGAAAGTTGTTGTGAGAAAATTATTCGGGAATGTTCTTTTTAACCTTCAAAAAATATAATTCACTCATAAATAAATGGGATTAGAAACGACATCGGCGATCGAGTCTTCTGGGCTTTGGCCTGTGCAGTGGGAAATCAACAGAGGGAAGTGTGAGGTGCTTATAAAGTTGTTTTCTAACGTTTCCAGACACTAATGAGTGAACCAGGCAGAGCGTTTTGTTTGTTAGACTCGTGGCTGTTGTCAGATGGGTTAAAGTGGAGTTAAGCTTCTTCTGTGTGAAGCAAATTGGTGTTTTACGTGGAAGTTCAGAACTTGCCCCCATCACTACACTAGTTTGTTGCCTTGACAGACTCACTGCCACAGTGAGATCTCCACTGAGGAAACACTGATCTGTGCCGTTTTTCGGCTTCTGACAGAATTCACCACCTCTAGAAACGGACTTTAGCTTCAAACGTGCCCGAATTCCCCTTTAATATATAAGTCGCACCAGAGTATAACCACCCAAACCATGAAAAATCCGGTACTCATTTTACTCAAACATAGCCATTCAGATTTTTAAGATTTGATAGAAAATGTTTTATTGTTGTGGTTTATACTTGTCCTTCTTCCTGCTGATACATGGACGGCACACGGAGGTAACTGCACAGCTGTTACTTAGCAACGGTAACGTTAACGAGGACTAAAACTTGTCTAAATTGCACAGTAATTAACAAGTAAAAGCATATGACACATTTATATAACTGTTTGCTTTGTTAAATGAAGGGTTGAGCTGTCAGAAAAATCCATTCCTTGTGCATAAATTGTTGCTGTGTCTTGAATAAAAATTTGCTCACGGTAAATCTAAAGTAATTGCTGCGGCTTAAGGGTTGAAAAAGGTGAGCTGCAGCGGATGGGAAGAGCAACACTGCACCCTGGTGGAAGAAATGTGTACTTATGCTGGTATTTAATGTGTTTTTCTGTCTCAGTCTTTCATTTTTTGTGTTTGTGCCCAAATTCTAAATACTGTTTGTTTGATACTGTTGATAAGCACTGATTTTATCGTATGTGTAAGATCACAACTAATCCACTTTATTTTTTATAGCACATTTCATAAACAGTTTCCAAAGTGCTGCACAAATACAGACTAAGAACAACAATAATCAAATAATATGGATGTAAAGTGTCAGAATAATATCGTGGAGCATCACAATATATCGAATCCCAAGTCTCTTTGCTTAAATGAACAGTTCTGATGCAGAAATAGCTAAAAAAAACCAGAGGGAACTACATAGACCATGATCCTTTGCTCCGTTTCAGTGCAGACGACATGAAGAAATAACTGTTCTAAGCACTTTTACATCTTCATTCTTTGGATTAAGTCTGTGAAGCATTTTTAGAGGAAAAAGGAGCAGATTCACAGTTTATATTGTCATAAATCTGGTTCGGTGAGATGTTTATGGTGAAAATATCGAGAGATTTGGATTTCGTTCCATCCCTAATGACAATAAATGTTGTACCAAATGACTGGTCAAAGCACCTTTAAAGTAAACAAATATATAAATAATGAAATTACATTTAGATTCTACATTTACAATAGTTTGTAATCTATTTTAATGATATAATTTACAAATATTCCTTTAAATATTAAATTCGGGTACAATTCTCACCAATGTAACTTTACCATTTAAATTTTAAACAAAATTTTACTATTATTAAATTTTACTACTATTTAAAATTACTAGTTATGAAATAAATGTAATATTTTTTATCGAATTTTAACAAATTACCAAATTGCTTTTAATCACCAAACCAAATTATTCAATTCCATTTTAACATTTAAGGAACTTAAACTAACCCACTGTTTCTGAACGTATTCATCAGTTCACTGCCCACTCAAATTTAGACACTTCATAAATAAAATAAATAAACCAGCCGTGTCATCGATTTAACTCAGACTTCTCATCACTGAATCAAACAGAAAATTCACTCATGTTACAAAATTTGATTCATTTTTTCAGCGATTTCAAACTAATGTGACTCACCGGTGTCTCTGAGCTTCCCCCTCATCCTGGTGTGTTTGACCTTCGACCTGAGCCTGATTCAGCAGGTGCAGCAAACACTGACTCACCTGTGTGTTCATCGCCCCCTACTGGACACACTAAGAATAAACCGAGGGGGGAAGCGGTGGATGAGGTGAGGAGCAGAGGGTTCGGGTGGTTCCTGCGTCTCATATCTTACATTTTTCACACTGACAGTCCACAGACCAAATATATGAATGATATATATCAGGGGTGTCAAACTCATTTTGGTCCGGGGGCCGTATGCAGCCTACTTTGATCCCAAAAGGGCCGGATCAGAAAACTCAGTTCTCTCTTCAAGTTATTGTATTTTTCTCCGTGTCTCGTAGTGGTGTTTAAGATTATATTCCTCGAGCAACGCCACTTGTTCCAAACACACTGAGCACAGATTTCCCATTCACCTCTGTCAACAAATAAGAATTAGACTATTTTTCTTGGGAAATCCTGAACTCAGCATCTGCTTTTCTCATTTTTTGACATTTTGCTGATGAGGGTCACGGTCGACAGTCAAAACGATCGTCCTTTAAGAGCATTTGGAAAGAGGAAAGTCTTCATTTGTGCTGCTCTGGTGGGAGTCGCAACGTACAGAAACGCCGGAGACGCTGCTATGCTAAACGGTGCAGAAAATTAACAGAAAAATCTGAAAATTTTAAGTATTTTAATAGAAAAATCAGCCGAGGGCCAGATTAAAGGTCTTGGAGGGCCGGATCTGGCCCCCGGGCCGCATGTTTGACACATGTGGTATATATGAATCAAAAATGAAAAAAACAAATCATTATCTGCTTTTTCATGTTGGTTTTAGAGACAAATAATAAAGAAAATAATTGTTTTTTCATTTTCTTATTTTTGGTTCTATATTGAAACATGAATGATTCACGGATTTTTCTCTATTCCATTGTTTTTATTACTATAACTTCTATAACTCGCCTTTCAAGATCAAAATGTAGGTTCTTGGTCTCTGATTTTATAAAATAAATTTCCTCCAAAAAGTGCGACTTGTACATGTTTTTTTCTTCTTCATTGTGCATTTTTTTGGCTGGTGCGACTTATAGTCCAAAAATACAGTTGTTTTTAATGACAGAAACCCTGAAACCAGGAAGAGCCACCAGATGTTCAGTGCAGGACATCACTGAGGCCGTCCACAACAGGGACAGTGACTTCAGTCTGTCCTCGGATTCAGAATCAAGTGATGAGGAGGAGTATGAAAGGAACAGGAAAGTGGAAAAGGAAAATATCGTACGCAAACACCTCCGTGAAGTCGCCCCATCAAACGCAAACCTACACAAAAACTATGTCGATCGTTTGTGCTGCAAAAAGTTTTGTTTGTTCTTTTGTTTTTGAGAAATTAACAATTCTTTTACAGGTCAAATTGGGGTCAGTCAGTCTCACAGGAAGATTAAAAATGCTCGAAAACGCCTAAAATGGAGTCAATCTAAAGACTAATTCACACTTTTCCACAGCCTGAGATTGTTTCTCTTCACTAGTTTTGTGGAGTTTGTCGCCATCAGCTGAGCAGAAATGACGTCCTATAATTACCACAGAAATAATAATGAATAATTTTAGAAATAAACTCACACAAATGAAAATTGTCACAGCACGAACGAAATACAAACGTTTTCTATCATTTTTTTTTGCCTGTTTTGAGCTCTATTTAACATTCTGAGGTTCTGGACGACGCTGAAAATAAAACTGCAAATATCTTAAGATCCAGAATCGCACAAACGAAACTTTTTGTAGCACAAACGAAGCAGAAACGACCGACTCCATTTTGGGCGTTTTCGAGCATTTTGAAGCTTCCTGTGAGACTGACTGACCCCAATTTGACCTGTAAAAGAATCGTTAATGTCTCAAAAACTAAAGCAGCACAAACGAAACTTTTTGCAGCACAAACGAAGCACAAACAATCGACGTAGTTTCTGTGTCAGTTTGAGTTTGATGGGGCGACTTCACGCAGGTTCCCCAAAAACACCTCCAAACTGTTGATGCTTCCATCCCAAATAGAAATAGTGAAGCCCCCTGCCCAGACCAGGCCTCGTGACCGGTGTTGCTGTCTGAAGAAGGGGTTCATCAGTCCCTGCGCTGATTTTTCTGCCCAGGATGTCACTAATGGTTTCCCCCTCCCTCCGCGAGTACTTTCAGAACTTTGGACAGAGAACACCAATCAGTACAGTGTTCAGAAGGAAGAGACAACCTGAAAAATCTAAAAAAAAAAACAGAACTATTTCACTTTAAACAGTTTGAAATGGTCCAAAGTCATTCCTCACTTACCTTATGCATCACGAGCGTCCTAATTATCCGCCGCGATGAGCTTTTTCACAAATTTCCGAGGTCAGAGCCGCGTTTGGCTGATAATAAAACGCTTCATAGTGAAGACGGCGCACGGCGGATTTATTTCGACCTCGTTCGCCTGCACTGGGGCAAGAAACTCTGCGCAAATACCTAAGAAAGAGAGAAAACGGAATTGCGTTCGTGTTGTAAAATTTGATGAGCTCAGACGGCGGAGGGGACGATATATATTTAAGGACTGTACGGGAGATTAACGGCGTTTTGTGAGAAATATTCAACGTAGAAAAGCACAGTTGTTGAACCGTATTATTTGTATGGAACTGGCTCCACAAACCTGCAATTTTACGCTCAACAAAGTCCTTTCGGTTGACAGTAATCGCTTCTTTGGGGTTGAATAATGGCACCACTTTTTTGAAGCTATTGTGAAAAAAAAACCAACACTTTTATCTATATTGACAAAGAAGGCGATGAACTTTATGCTATTTTTATTTTTTTACGTGAACAGGTCTGGTAATTGCAGAGATTTTAGCCATAAACCAGGTCAGCAATTGAAAAAATTAACAAATTCAGTAAAAATCAGGTAGAGCGCCGGCTCGATTTAAAACTATAGGGATTGTAAAATGTAATTCCCTCTCTCGGTGCTTCAGTGTGAGACGGCGCTGTAATAGACCCATTACCCCATCGTCCTGCACAGAGAATTACAGATCAGCTCCACCGCGATGACTCGAACATTTCTGAAGAAGTGAACGTGAAGAAGTGTGATTTCTGAAACATCCTTTTTTAATTCTGAGCCGCGAGCGTTCTTCTGAACTGTCATTTGAGCTGTGAAATTACAGCCGTTTGTTTTCTGAGTGACGGGGCCGACGGTCAACCAGACTCGAGCAGCTCCACGGCGAACTCTACAGTTTATCCGTCTGTGCTTCCCAGGCAGCGCGTGGTGTGTTACAGAAAATAGACTCTTTTATAGTGAGCTGTGAAAGTTCTGTGGTTTGTTAAACTCAGAGCTACTTTTATTAACCAGGCTGACGCCACCTAGTGCCTCCGCTTCAAATCATTTCTCTCCAGCGACTCGGTCAGGAATCAGAAACACTCGGAGGTTTGCAGAACCCCGAAAGTTGTAGTGAAGCTATTAAGCCACGATGTCAAACTCCAGCACCTCTTGGTCCTTATGGTGCAGCACAACAGTGAACATAGCGGTCCAGATGGATGTAGACGAAGCATATATCATACGGCCAATCTGCGTCAAGGACCACGGACAGCGACAGAAGCCCCGCAACCAAAACTCCCCCGACCGCCACATCCACAAACCCACGGAGGAGGAACACAGCAGAACCCACACCTGCCTCACCACTCAGACACCTCATGCTGCTGGAACCACCCTCTCCACCAAAACCACATGCAAACATGTGCCATACGGTGACTCCACCCCAGCACAGCACAGCCCTACAGTTCCAGTGTGAGTGCGCCCCCTAGTGCCCTTGGGGCGACAAACACAGTCGCACTAACTGCAGATCACTGGACGTCCCTCAGTCATAGAACTGCCTCAGGTCACAGCTCATTATTTCACCCGTTATGTGACTTCTGACACTTCACAAAAACTGTTGCAGAGCACAAAGTCTCACTGACTGATTGATTATAATACAAAATAAATAAAAAATGCACAAAGCCTATTCACTTTTATGTGGATAAGAGGATTAAAATGATGATTCTAGGGACAAAAATGAGCAATTCATTTGTAAATGTACAAAAATAAAAGCCTGAACAATAAAATAAAACAATACAATGGTTCTGTACCACAAGCACTGTTTTTTTGCCCTTTGCTGTTCTGTTTCGTTTGTGTGCGAAGAGGAGCTCTGCCACATCTGAGCACCGCCTTAAACCAGTGATTCTTTACCACAGAGCCGGGGCCAAAGGGCCGGGATCACCTCCTCGGGGGCCCCACAGTCAGTACAATATAATAATGCACTTACTGTCAGATTTATGTTACGACTTGTTGCAGAAAAAAGTCCCTGAGTTTGAAAAGCTGAAGAACTTTAAACCACGAGGAGGATTTTTACTGTGACGAAAGTAAAATAATTAACAGGTTTAGACATTTGGAATTTATTTACCAGGTCTGAACCAGGTCTGAACCAAGACTGAACCAGGTCTAAACCAGGTCTAAACCAAGACTGAACCAGGTCTGAACCAGGTCTGAACCAGGTCTGAACCAGGTCTGAACCAGGTCTAAACCAGGTCTGAACCAAGACTGAACCAAGACTGAACCAGGTCTAAACCAGGTCTAAACCAAGACTGAACCAGGACTAAACCAGGACTGAACCAGGACTAAACCAGGACTAAACCAGGACTAAACCAGGACTGAACCAGGACTAAACCAGGTCTGAACCAGGTCTGAACCAAGACTGAACCAGGTCTAAACCAGGTCTAAATCAAGACTGAACCAGGTCTAAACCAGGTCTAAATCAAGACTGAACCAGGTCTAAACCAGGTCTAAACCAAGACTGAACCAGGTCTAAACCAGGTCTGAACCAAGACTGAACCAGGTCTAAACCAGGTCTAAACCAAGACTGAACCAGGTCTAAATCAAGACTGAACCAGGACTGAACCAGGTCTAAACCAGGACTGAACCAGGACTGAACCAGGACTGAACCAGGACTGAACCAGGACTAAACCAGAACTGAACCAGGACTGAACCAGGACTGAACCAGGACTAAACCAGGACTAAACCAGGACTGAACCAGGACTGAACCAGGTCTAAACCAGGACTGAACCAGGACTGAACCAGGACTGAACCAGGACTGAACCAGGTCTACACTAAGACTGAACCAGGACTGAACCAGGACTAAACCAGGTCTAAACCAAGACTGAACCAGGACTAAACCAGGACTGAACCAGGTCTAACCCAAGACTGAACCAGGTCTAAACCAAGACTGAACCAGGAATTTATTGTCATTTATTTCAGTGGATCAGTGCATATTAAACACTCAATATAACTTTACTCACAGTGTGAATTAAAGAATAAATAATCTACAAAATGCAACTCCACGATTCTAAAGTTCATCCAGTCACGACCTCCCCTCACACCACTGTCTTTTCAGTCTGGACTCACCGTTTTCACACATTTCGCGTCGTCTTTATCACATCGGGCCCTGTTCTGGTGCCCTGACCCTCGTCTGCGTGTGAGGTCCGTGTCACCGGGGCCGTTTTGCGTCTGACAGATGACCCGTCTGCCCGGGGCCCGGTGTCGCCTCGTCCCCGGGGCCCGGTGTCGCCTCGTCCCCGGAGCCTGACGTCTCCGTTCTGTCCACGTGTTCCTCGTTTATCACAGCTCCGTCTCCCGGGGCCGAGGAGCCGTGACAGAGCGACGATTAAACGCACCGACGTCTCCAGAACCGCAGGCTTTTCCCCTCCCGAAAACCCCTCCGCTGTTGGTTTGTTTTGGAGTTTGACGAAAAGCGACAACGAAAATACTCGACCTGCTTTTCACCTGTAAAGACGGGTTTTTACGCTGAATCTCTTGATATTTTTTAGCCTTTTTTAGCTTTGTATCGTGTTATAACGTTCCCTCAGACCTTTTATATGTGGTCCATGCATGTCTGAGGAATCTAGAGATCTGTCCCAGGTACTTTTGCGTATGTTAGAAGAAAGATCCTGTCCGAGACTCAGACCACGAGCCTCAATCAAACTTTATTTATAAAACGCTTTTCATACAAAAATGTAACAAAAAGAGCTTCACACTGATTAAAACAATCACACATTTACCTCCAGGTCCAAACCAGGACTGAACCGGAACTGAACCAGGACTGAACCGGGACTGAACCAGGACTGAACCGGGACTGAACCAGGACTGAACCGGGACTGAACCAGGTCTAAACCAGGACTGAACCGGGACTGAACCAGGTCTAAACCAGGACTGAACCAGTTCCAAACCAGGACTGAACCAGGTCTAAACCAGGACTGAACCGGGACTGAACCAGGTCTAAACCAGGAATGAACCAGGTCTAAACCAGGTCTAAACCAGGTCTAAACCAGGACTGAACTATGTCTAAATCAGGACTGAACCAGGTCTAAACCAGGACTGAACCAGGACTAAACCAGGACTAAACCAGGACTGAACCGGGACTGAACCAGGACTGAACCGGGACTGAACCAGGTCTAAACCAGGAATGAACCAGGTCTAAACCAGGTCTAAACCAGGTCTAAACCAGGTCTAAACCAGGACTGAACTATGTCTAAATCAGGACTGAACCAGGTCTAAACCAGGACTGAACCAGGTCTAAACCAGGTCTAACCCGGGAGTGAACTAGACTGGACCAGGTCTAAACCAGGTCTAAACCAGGTCTAAACCAGGACTGAACCAGGTCTAAACCAGGTCTAAACCAGCACTGAACCAGGTCCAAACTAGGTCTAAATCAGGACTGAACCGGGACTGAACCAGGTCTAAATCAGGACTGAACCAGGACTGCACAACTGAACCAGGACTGAACCAGGACTGGAGCAGGACAGGACCAGGTCTCCGCCCCCCCTCCTCAGTCACCATCTGGATTAACCAGTTTTCTCTGGGAAACACTGAGTCCTGGTCCAGTCCTGGGTTAGTCCTGGTTTAGGCCCCGTTAAGACCTTGTTTAGTCCTGTCTCAGTCCTGGTTCAGTCCTGGTTTAGACGCAGATGCTCCACACTGAATATCAGGAGCAGGAGTTTGGTTCGGAAAACAGGAAATGTCCGAAATTTTCCTTTTTTTCCCCCTTTTTTTCCATTCTTCATTTAAACACGAAATCGAAAACACAAACTCGACGACATCTCAAAACCTCCGAGCGCATCTTCTATAAACAGCCCCAGCGCCGCGTCCTTCATACGGACAAACTTCCTCTGGGATGTGCTCTTTCTTCTGTCTCGACCTCTGGCCTCTGCGCTGCCAGTGATACGAGGCGTTCGAGAGCGCAGGAGAAGTGAAGTGGTGCGTTCAGGCGCTGTCAGTTTGTCACTGTCAGGAGAGAGACGCTCTGACACAAAGAGGGCGGCTTTCGGGTTCATGTTCTGATCCCCGAGGAGCCGAGCGGTGTCAGAAAACAGAACAGACACAAGATGGAGGACGGTGTGTGCGGAGGAGAAACACACGTTCTTCATGGTAAGAAATGTTCTGCTGGTCGTCTGCAGGACTGAACCAGGTCTAAACCAGGACTGAACCAGATCCAAACCAGGTGTAAACAAGGACTGAACAAGGACTGAACCAGGATTGAAAAAGGTCTAAACCAGGACTGAACCAGGACTGAACCAGGATTGAAAAAGGTCTAAACCAGGACTGAACCAGATGTAAAGGTTTATTTCAGTCCAAATGAACAAATCCAAATGTAATTTCCACCCTGGAAATGCAGAAGTGCTGTGGCTCTGGCCCTGGACCTGACAGGAGCTGTTTCCAGGACTGGACGAGGAAAGTCATGGAGCCACTGCACTTTTTTTGTTTTTAGGGCAATAAGGAGATTTTTAATTTACTTACAGACTTGAGATTTTGCATTTTTGTAGCTGAGGCCCTAAATTAAGCATTTTTATGTCCAAAAAGTTGTTTCTACATGTTTGCTGTGGGTTTTGTATAAAAGAGTGGGGATTTTATTTTCTGTTTTTTTCATGTGTATTTCTGGTCCTGTAGCTTTTATCACAGCCTCATGACACAACTACAGCAGCAGATTGTGAAATAACAGGTTGGACTGAACAAAAGGAGGTAGAACACTTCATTAGGGGGTAAAAGGGGCAGTTTTAAAAGCAAAATTAAGAAACAGATCCAGGTGAGGACAAATGTACTAAAATTGCCCTCAGGTCTTCGGGCGTTAATGCACAGTGGGAGTTACATCTTTGTACTAAGAATGTGTGATACTTGATTTTTCAATATTTTTAATTTTATTCCAATACCAATAGCAGTTCCCTCAATCTTATAATTTCCTATTCGCAGGTTATTTTATTTAGAAAATTGTGCACATAATATAACATATTAAAAGGTCTTGTACCCGATATTTCTTCGATGTATTTGATCAAAACTCGTCTTTCCCAGCACAGATATATTGCCTGATCTGCTGTATAATGTCTGCATCTAATTACAAAGCTTTTTATTGTCCAAGAATCCACCCTTGTCAGCAAGACGAATGTTCATCTATGGAGATATTTTTGTCTCATTAATATTCACAAATACACAGAAGATGATCTTTTGATATCCACAAATGCAGATTTCATATGTGTAACTTGTATTTTGGTCTTTACACATGGATGTGCATTTGTAAGTATATCTTTTTTTCAATATTTCATTTGTAAAACTGAACATTCTGTTTGTAAAATGTGATTCGTATTTGTGGATCACCAGTTAACGAGGTCTAAACCAGGACATCGCATCCATTTGGAAACTGATGACCTGATATTATTATTATTATTATTATTATTATTATTATTATTATTATTATTATTATTATTATTATTATTACACACATTATTCTTCTACTGGATCTTTCTTCTCTGTGCACTTTGCTTCAGGCCGTCGGCTCTGTCACGCTCCCGGTGCTTTTTGCCGCTGTTTCGAGCATTCGGAGCAGATAAAAGCTCGTGTGGGCGCGAGGAGCAGGACCCAGGCCCCAGAGACACAATCCCACAATCCCACAGGAGGTTACCACGGCAACGGTCCCACGGGCACAACACCCCAGTGACTCCAGCCCCCGAGGGAGGGAGAGACGCCCTGTGCCCTGACGGAGCTTATTTAACCGCGAGACTTAACGGCCCCAGAGAAACACGACGGAGACGAGATCAGATCAAATATTACTGATAAAAACTGTGATGCAGATTTATTCTTCAGGACAAAAACACTGGATATGATGGTCAGGTTGAGTTCGTTATAATTTGGTTTGGGGGGAAAATGCTATTTAAGGTTGAAGAATTAATAATTTGGTTCATGTTATTTGTCGAGGAGCTGCTCAGTTCAGTTTGTGTCCGGATATGTGATTATTATCGAAATAAAAACTTCTTTTTTTATTTATAATTCTCTTTATTGAATGTTTCTATAAATGAAGCCTACATATAGATTATACTGTATAACCCAGATTATAAAATAAAACAAAACCAAATCAGATAAGCAACAAACAAAGCAAAAACGTGAACAAGAGGATTTTTGCTAATTTTTTACACATTTGTGAAATTACAGAAATCGATAAATGTTGCCAAGTAAAAAAAAATTGATTTCAGATTTCCTTTGAGCACTTGGGCACTTTAGTTTTTTTTTATTGTAGATGTTTCATAAGGTCTTTTGTTAACACCAAATGAGACTGTAATTTTTTATTCTTTATTGAATTTTTCCATAAATCGAGCGTACATATAGATTATACAAAACAACCCAGATTATAAAGTAAAACATTTGTATTTTTTTTTTTTTTTTGCTCAGTTTGTTCACATTTGTGAAATTATAGAAATGCAATAATTGTTTGCTAAATAGAAAAAATATTCTCAGATTTCCTTTGTACCTTATTTTTTCTAACTGTAGATGTGTCATAAAGTCTTTCATTCATACTGAATGAGGCGTGTGTTTGTTTCTAGTTTAATAAGATTAATCTGTGCGCTAAAAGCATCACAAAACAAGCAAGTTTTGGATCTGGTTTTAATCATTTTTTAAAGAATTTTGGACAAAATATCAAATATGCTTTTCCAATATAACGTAAAACTAGAACAGCTCCAAAACATGTGCTGGATTAACAGAAGAAAACATAAAACTGTCCATTTTTAAACCAAAAACGATGCAAGTCCAGGTGATTTTCAATATTATAATTATTATTTGACAACACTCCTTATATATTTAAAAAAAAAATTATGTTAGAATGTTTGTAATGAAGAAGAAGCATAAGGTCATTTCATAACTCTCTCCCAGTGTCAATAAGAGACACTCCAACACTTTCAAATCACACTTGAAACAGTGGCTGAAGGAAAACCAGACTTGTGGACATGTTGTAATGTTGTAATGTTGCTGTTACTGTCGCCCGTCATTGTTTTTGCTGTGATGTCACCTGCCTCGGGACTACAGATGGAAATGAGCATTTTTGCTATAATCTGTCATATTTACACTGCAGTGTTGGAGATGTTCATTAATCTGCACTGTCCCTATCAAATAAAGAATAAATAAATAAATAAAGCTACGCCTGTATTTTCCTTTGACGTAAAAATACATCTGCGTCTTTATGAAATCGCTCTTCGTGCTCTTTTTTTATTTGATTTTCCGAGTTTTATAGTTTTTTATGAGGACTTTTCGACTCAAGTAGAGCTTTATTTTTATTTCCATTGAATATGTTTTATTTATATTGTGCAGCACTTTGGAAACTCTTTTGTTTCTGAAATGTACTACAGAAAAACAGTGGATTGAATGTTGTTAGACCTAATTGGACCCAATAAACAAATTAAAAATATATATATATATATATTTTTTTTTAGCACAACACGGAAATTTGAGGCTAAAATGTGCAGGACATATTTTACATTTCAGGTGCCGCAGAAATGCCACGTTGTCTGTAAATGTTTTGGATCAGTGAATTTGGGGAACAACACTTGAAAAAAACAATATCTAGGCAAATTAAAATGGCTTAAATTAAGAATATTTTACTTTATTTGAGTCGATTCAGCTTTACAAGTAAAATTATTGGCGAGTGGAAAAAGTGTTTTTTTTTTTCTTAATTCAAGCAACATTTGGTTTAGTTTCATATTTTAAGTGCAAAAAGTTGTTGTTTTTCTTATTTTAAGTACAAAAAGTCTTGTTCTGCTGTCAGATCATTTTACTTTTCGAGTGAAATTTGCTCAAATCCTGATCAAACTTTAACTGAAGTCATCTTAACTTGATTAGATTTTGTTTTGTGCTGTGAAGTTAATGATTCCTTTGGCGTAATCTTATTTCACACACTTTGTTCTGTGAAAAAGAAAATGATTTTTATGATTTCCTTTTAAGATATTACGAGGATTTAATCGGCATCTATTTACAACCAAACTGGAACCATGTTTGACTGTATCACGTCTCCTGCCGTCGGTGAGACTCGCTCAGGACTCGATCACCTCCTGCGCAAAGTATCAAATAAAAGCCAAATAAAAGCGAACGCCCACCAAACCTCTGACTTCCTGCGCTTGGAACCGAAACTCGTACAGGAAATAATAGTATTGCTTCAGAATTGGCAGCAGATTTGGAGATTACGCTTGTGTTCTGCTCCTGTTTACATCACCACGCAGCTCATACAGCTTCATCCTGTTCACATCCTGTTAAATTCAACGTTATTTTGGCTCATAATATTGGAATGTTGTAAAGTATAAGTAAGTATGACCTTGTAGCAGCAGCTGGATCCTGTTGCTGCTGTGGTTAAACAGAAGCTCTCGTCTGTCACAAAACAACCACATGTTCTGCACTTCAAGTCAACCTCTTCATTTGCAATTTCACTTCTCAAATCACAAAGGCTACAGTTATACAGGCAATAAAATGTCCCCTGGAAACAAAATAAAACAGCTACACATCCTGCAAAAGGTCTTAACACAATTCAAAACACTTATATTACACTAAATGGATTCTTGTGAGCTTTTTGTGATCCATTATTATTAGTTTGTCTGCGTCTCTAAAGCTCAAAATACCTGCGTGATGTCATGTAGTGGTGGTTTTCAAGTTAATATGTTAAATGTTCTATCACACAAAGTCTGTGTACAGTGGAATATTCTGCCCACTTTCCTGAGGGAGGTGCCCACTTTTACTACATTTCAAAAGTACTTAAAGGAGCGGCTGAGATCAACACAAACATGTGAACACAATTCATAAGACTACTTTTTTTTAATATACCATTATATAAAATTCAGGACTTGCACAAGACACTCTGCACTTTAGGATTTATGCAACACACTCTGCACTTTAGAACTTGTGCAAATACACTCTGCACTTTAGGATAAATGTATCAATATGTGCATTTTATTCATTGCACTTTATATAAAATCTATAATATTGTTGAAACCCTCCTGAGTTTATGTTTTTGACTTGGCTTCCGTTTTGCTCTGTGTATTTATTTGTATTTTGTTTGTTTTTTATTGCACTTTATGTTATGTTACGTGTGGCCTTAAAGGTACGAACAACCTGTCCAGGGACGACAGATGGAAACTAAAATCTGGCAAATTTACATATGTCTCATGTGTTCATTAATATGCACTGTCCCTTCTAAAAAAATAAATAAATAAAATTAAAATAAAATAAAAACAGCTGTTTAGAAGAGAGTGGGGGGGGGGGGGGTCCAAAGCCCAAGTGCAGCAAATCAGACCTTCTGGGTTGATGAGAAATAAACATAGTTGACAACCACATGTAGATATGCATGTCGTCTGCAGTGATACAACATTTATACACACGGTTTATCTTCCTCGTCCTCCTGGGAGCTGGAGGGTTCTGTGCATCTGTGCCGTATCTTTGCTGTTCCTGTTCTGCACTTTTCTGGACGGAGATTTAGGGGCCGTTTACACGACAGCGATCGCGGGTGGACAATGCAAAACGTTTGACCACATGTCCAGATCGTTTAGACGCAACGGCGTTTTGTGGGGTTGAAAAGGCAAAAATCTGAAAACTCCAGAGTGGAAATCTTGAAAATGCTCCACCCTGTCGTCGCCCTGTAAACGGTTGGAAATGGAAAACTGTGTTTTTGAATTTCCACGTGGTAAATAAAGTTAAAATCACTCAAACACATTTTGGCCCTTTGGTTCATTAGGATAAAACTGTTTTTAGTGCATCAGCTCCGTCCATTTACAGTCCAGTCTGTGACCGGAGCTCATGCATCACACAGCAGAACTGTTATCTACCCAATGACCATGTTGTACAGTAGGAAAAAACTAGTGCAGAAGGTATTATTTACAAATAAAAACATAAGAAATAATGTTAAAATATCAGAAAAAAATGTGTTTCTTATATGTTAATTGTGCCTAAAGTCTGGAAAACTCTGCCTATGGTGAGATCATCAGTATGTTTTCAAATATTCTTTATCTTGTATTTTTTAACATATTTGTTGCTTCTTGACTTATTTATTTATTTAAATAATATGAGTTATATTTGCAGCTGGTTTGATCCAACTAAATGAAGTCAAAATTAGAGAATCATAAAAACCGTCACTTTCAGTTGTGTAAAGACCTACAGAGTGCATCTGAAACCCTTCATTGTGCTGTGGGTGGTAAACTCACTTTTGCACAATTTCCGTGTTTCAAAGTTCGCTTCAGATGAGGAGGCATCACATACACGTGTGTCTGGAACATCAGAAGAAACATGATAGGACCACTCACCCTTCTCTTCCTGAGCGCCTTGTGTAAGTAAAACTACAGTCACAGAGTCTGTGTGACACAGTGAAACATGTCTGTGCTTTTACAGGTCAGAGTGCAGAAGACCAAATGCCTGTGACTGTCGTCCGACCTGGAGACAGTGTCACGTTTCGCTGTGATTCTGAACTTCAGCAAATTTTCTGGTGCAGACAACCTCCAGGACGGATGATGCAGTTTATTCACTTTGGATTTTCAGATTCTGTGACTCAATCATTCAAAGACCAACGGTTTAAATTCAGCAGAAAGGAAAAGCAGTTTGTTTGTACAATACAAAACATCAGGAAAGAGGATGAAGCAATCTACCATTGCATATTAATTGATGGATATGGAACGACCTCTGTGAACAGCACCTTCCTGGTTGTTAATGGTAAAGTGTTAGAATAATTAGAGGAAGAGAAAAGAGTGAGTGCTGACGATGCTTTTGTCTTTGGTGCAGATGCAGCAGACTCACAGAGCTGTGCTCATGTCACACAGAGTCCAGCCTCAGCTTCAGTGGCCCCGGGACACTCAGTGTCTCTTCACTGTTCACTTCAGACCAAAAACAAGAGCCAAATCCAGTGTCCAGAGCTGCAGCAGGTGCACTGGTTCAGATCTGGATCTGTGGAGCTTCACACTGGACTCACGTCCCGCTTCACAAACTCCAGCTGTGTGTACAGTCTGTCCAGAACTATAGGACGCCCCTCTGAGGCTGGGACGTACTACTGCGCTGTGCACACATGTGGACACATCCTGTTCGGGACAGGAACTACACTGGACATAGGTACGTCACACTGTAAAAGTCCTACTTTAAATCTGTGGATAATTGTCGCCTCAAAGCATTTTAACATTTGATTGACTATTATATGTATTACCCAGAAAGAGTGTGGGAGTTTTCTTAAAAATATATTTGCAAATTTACACTTCTGAGCAATTCCGCCAACTCCAGATAATCTAGTTTTTCGCCTGCAATTAGTTTTTTTCTTCATTGCAGTTCGAGTTTTTTCTCCATCAAACACAAGTTTCTCTCCCTCTAAACTTTTTTTCTGCTGCTCAATTACCATTTTTAGCTGCAGATTTCACAATTTGCATCTTGTAATCTGCAGAATATGACAGTTGTATATGAAATGATATATTCAGGTGCAACTTAAAATATAAGTCACAGGACCACCCAAAAAAGTGTGATTTATAGTTCGAAAAATACGGTAAACTCTCTCCAGACTTAGTCAAACATCATCACTCGACTAAATGTTCCACCACAGACGCTTCAGAAATGAGCAAGACTTCTACCAGATCAATAACGTATAACCTAAATATAATCTGTACGTTTTCAGATGAGCCTGTAGATCTGCAGCTCGTGATTGCGGTTCTGTCAGTGCTGCTGTGTGTTTGTTTGCTCGTGATCGTCGTCCTGTGTGTGAAGTTCTGTCCACACTGCAGAGGTGAGACTTTATATCGCGGATATCTTAATAAATCTGTTTACCATCGTTTTCTTTTGTAGATTCTCCTGACAGTGTTACTACTGCACCGTATGAGATGTCAGATAATGTGGTAGGCTTCTGTTTCCTTCTTATATATGGGTCAATGACGTGTAAGGATTTTCAGGCAAATTCTAAAAAAATATTAGTTTCTATTGAACTTTTTTCAAATATTTCCAGTGTCAGGAGCATAAATCTGTGTTTCACATTTATATGAAGCACTTTTAGTGTAAAATGTCACATGGTGCGACCGAGAATAACCTTAAAACTGTTTTATTTTCTAAAACATGGTTGTTATATTCATCTAAGTTGTGAGTAATATGAAGTGTATAGAAACAAACTGTTGCGTTTCTTTAGATTTTTAATGCATATTGATATTTTCTTTTGCTCCAATATGACAGTCGCCTGCTTGTGTTTAATGAACAAACTACTGCCCTGGAAAATGCATCAAATGAAGAAAAACGCCTAAAGAACCGTTCACCCAAGTCGACTTTGTCTGTTATTAAACTCCAGCCATAGAATTCCTGCTGTTATTGTTGTGGCCATACCGGCTCGTCAAAGCCTGAACCCGTCAGATCTCAGAAGCTAAGCAGGGCCGGGCCTGGTTAGTATTTGGATGGGAGACCACTGAGAATTCCAGGTGCCACAGTGGGGCGCCAGTTGCAAAAACTGTCGTTGTGTCCTTAGGCAAGGCACATCACCCACATTGCCTAGTATGAAAGTGGTGTGTGCGTGACTGTTGGTGGTGGTCGGAGGGGCCGATGGCGCAGATTGGCAGCTTCGCTTCCATCAGTCTGCCCCAGGGCAGCTGTGGCTACAATAGTAGTTCACCACCACCGGGTCTGGAGTGAATGAATAATGCTCTGTAAAGCGTCTTTGAGTGTCCAGAAAAGCGCTATATAAAACTGATGCATTATTATTATTAGTCGCACCACATGATGCACGGTCGCACCACATGACATTTTAAGGACAAAAAACATGCAGAATAACTCAGGATTTCTGAAAAAAAAAATGATTTGGTTCCATGGAGGTCAGAGGTGCTACAGAAATGTGCTGAATTATTATGAGATTTGAACCTTTTTAACTGAGGAAACTGCAACTGGACAGAAAATGCAGGCGTCATGTCATTGACCCTTGTGCATTTGTTGATGATTACGATGTTTTATTACATTTCCAACACATTTGCAGGGCCCAAGTGCAGATGTTAACTACGCAGCGCTGAATTTCTCATCTAGAAAAGTGAACCGGAGCCGCGACACAAGAGGAGAGTACGAGTGTGTGTACTCCAGTGTGCAAACAGGGCTCCAGTAATTTTATTTATGACTGACAAGACTGACAGGTTTGGATCATAATGCAATTTTCTGTTGCTCACGTTGCTCAGATGTTGTGTGAAATGTAAAAACAATTATGCAGAGTAGGTGAACGCTTTGTTTTTTTAAGATCAGTTCATCATTGACATCGTATCATGGGATTTTAACGTGTTAAGAAGTGCGGCATGTGCAAACCGAAGGACACCGTTAGGCAACGCTGAGACGGCACAATTCAGATTCTTTTGTGAAATCAGATTTTTTGGTGAGGTCGTTCACATTTCCAGTTAAATGCGACTTGTCTGTGATCTCCAGTGTGAACTTTTGAAGAGTATAACCATTTTTACGACTGAAGAATATAATCATTTTCACTACTGATTATAAATTCATTGTGTGCCTTTAATATATGCCTTGTAATGAAGAATGTAATCATTTCTACCAGTCATTATAAAATTCATATTGTGCCTTTAACATCTCTGGAACAAAGGCGTACAGAGCAGGCCCACAGCTGGCCCGGAGCTTATCATTAGGGCAGGATCCATGTTTCTTTCTGTCCAGGCTCTGTCCAGGCTCCTTGTGGGAAAAACTCATGTCTTCAAGGTCATGGAGTCACGTGAGGTCTGGCTGTCAGGAGACGACAGGAACACCAAATTTGGAAAAGGAGATGGAGTCAGCTGGACGCGGAAAATGTTTAGTCAAAGGTTAATGAAAATTTATAATGCTTGTCTTTTAATGCTGGGCTGAAGGGGGTGTGTGCGTTCTGAAGTTGTGCCTAACCTAAGACGCACGTAGATTGTGTGCTGAGGGACCTCTTCAGACCCAGAGCTCTGCTTAGAATTGTACTGTCAGGGATTAAACTTTGTTAATTTGAATCTATTGAATCTTGGTCGTCTCTCCTTGATACTGAACACGCATGAAAGAAAAGCTGCATAGGACGCAGGTTTCTTCCTTCACTTTAAACGCCCCAAAAGTGTCCCACATGAGCCCTGGACACACGACGACGTCACATGAGTTTACGGAAGTGGCCTGAACACGGACGCTGCATCGAGCTCCTGGAGATTTTAAAGTCGCTGTCGTACCGGAGCCAGAACATGTGCAGCTTATTTGTTTCAACCCTTTTAGCCCTATTTATTTCCATGCATCAAAATCCCGCCTGGATTTTTTTGTGTTCCTTTGACTTAAAAAATGTCAGAAAATGTCCCAGGAGTCAGTGCTTTTGCCCCGGTTTGTCTTAAAAAGGTCTTAAATTTCATGCTCCTACATTAAGGCCTTAAAAAGTCTTATTTTTTCACACAAAAGTCTTAAATTTCATGAGCCTATTTTTTGTAAACTCACCGGGCTGCAGTGCAACGTGAGACAAGACAATGTGAAAGTTTAGTTTGTCTTGTTAGAATGTTATAAATGATTTTTTGGCCATTTTACAGCAACACAAACGACTATAAATGAGTTCTGAATGAGATTTTATAATAAAGTACTTTTGTTATTTAAAGCAGTGAGTAATGGTCATTTTTTTGCTGTATAATGAGTGCGATGTTGCTTAATTTTCATTTAAATGCTCTTAAAAAGGTCTTAAAAAGTCTTAAATTTGGGGAGTCAGGCCTGGGGACTCCCTGGTTTAGTGCAGCTACAAAATCAGCACACAAAAAAACTGTTTAATATAGATTTTATGTTGTTTTAATATTGTAAAATGTAAAACAGTTAAGCCTGATGTTAGTAATCTAATTTATTTGTGCATCGGACTGTTCACAGTTGCAGGTTTTGACAAGGAAAAAAACGAACGTGGCACAACGGTGATAATAAAAGTGACAAATGTGAACTGAAAGAGGTCGAAGACCATTTGTATATCTTGATAAACAGCACATTTTTATTTGCTTCCTGAATCAAACAAAGTACCTTCTTGCTGTGAGGCTGAAGTACTAAACATTCTGTGGTCTGATCCCAGTGGAGGAGTGAACAAGAATTACAGTTTGTGTTGTGCTAATTCTGTGGCTGTTCTTTTGGAGTTTTTCACTTCTTAGACTTGTTCTTTTTCACTTTACGTTGGCCATTATCACAGATGACAGTCATATGAATAAGCAGTGAGCAGGAAATGCAGTGAGGCGGCTGTTGAACACGGTTGCAGCCGACCACACCAAAACCACAAATGCCCTCTGTTCCTACACAGAACTCTCTCTTGAGTCGCCTGTTTTGACGTCACTGAAAGTCTTGCATCGCGTTAAAATGAGTGTTTGTCGTTTACTCATCTGCTGTTGTGGTTTGTTTCCAGAGGTGGTTAGAGCAGCCAAACATAGTAGTAATTTATTTTTTTCGAGCATATGATACTTGTAGTACACAGAATATGTACAATGTCATTCAATTTAAATAAACAAGGTTACACAGTAAAAAAAGAATGGATATATGGACACAAATACAAATATATACATATATATACATGCCCGAAAAGGAGTGGGTAGAAGTAAAACTTATTATATCCCACCCCTTCTCCCAAAATTAGTAATGATCCTTATTTTTGTGTTTTTACAGTTACCCGGTGACAGTGGTTGGCTGCCAAAACTTGAATACTTGTCCAGTGTTAAGCAAATTACAATAAGACAGGAAAGAAAAAAAAAACAAAAAAAAACAAAACAGTGACATTAATGTACGTATAGTATGTAAAATACAACATGCTTCATTTGTTATATATATATATGTGAGCAATGTAATATACATAAATATCAGTGCAAAATGTTTTATTATTATGAGTATCATCATCATCATCATTTGCATCATTTTGCTCTTATATTTAGCCTCTGGTTATCACCATTTATGTAATTTCTTAAAATGTTACTTTTTATATCTGCATGAAAATTGTGTTTATTGGAAGTATTTGATTGGAAGTATTTGTGCTGATGGTATTAACTTAGTGTCATCGCACTAGGGTAAGAGACACAGTACCTCAAAATAATATTACTCAAGTCAAAGTATGAAGTATAAGTCGTGGTCAAGTAAGAGCAACTGTTTGGACGCATCTGATTTATAATTTGAAGTTAGATTGAAAACAAAACATGCACAAAATGTGGTGTATTCAAAGGTAAGACACAAAAAGAGAGAAAAACTACATTAAATCTGAAGGAGTGATGCAAGAAACATAAATGCTCAGATTATTTCATATCAACATCGAGGTTTTACCACTTTTAGACTTACTCGTAGTGGGAAGAGGAGCCAAAGCTTTTACTCAAGTAAAGACTGCCGCACACTGCAGGAGAATTTACGATTTCCTGTCACAAAAAGTAATGTCTGTACATCCTGCAACACAAATGTATTTCAAATAAACAACATTGGACTCTATTTTACGACCCGGGAAGGTTTACAACAAATACAAAGGCAACAAAAAACACAGAGACTCCGGGACGGACCGAGCGAGGAAGGTTAAGCGGGAAGTGAATGGGAAAAGTTGAAGAAGAAGAATGTGAAAAGTAAAGGAACGGAGAAGTGAATGAAGTTGGAAACGTAACTAAAAGTAATTTATTGTTTTGTGTCCAGGATCGATGTCACTTGATCCTCCTCACTTGCTCTGTCAGAAAGTCCTGTGGTCACTTCTGTTGTGGCTTTTTTTTTGGTGTGTTGTGGCTTTTGTATTTGTTGTGGTGTTTGCGTTTCTCGTGAGTCCCCCCGGCTTCCGAACTCTGGGCAGTACTGAAACCATCTTTAAGTTTAGCTGTGAGATTCTGCGCCCGGCCCACAGTCCTTGTTCCCACACGATTCTCCAAAACATGTACAAAAGCAATGCTGTTAATACATTATTTGAGTTATGAATGGTACTTTCTTACATAACAAGACTGGTAAAATGTTTTAGTGTCAGTGGAGAGTCATGAAATCTGCTCATGTAAAAGATATCAGGACTGTGCGGAAAGCAGATGGATGGATATTTCTATTTGCTAATTAATTTTTTTTTTCATTGACTTGCTTATTTATTTATTTTATGCTTTATTTTAATGAATGTGTTCACTTATACCACATGTGTCAAACATGCGGCCCGGGGGCCAGATCCGGCCCTCCAAGACCTTTAATCTGGCCCTCTGCTGATTTTTCTATTAAAATACTTAAAATTTTCAGATTTTTCTGTTAATTTTCTGCACCGTTTAGCATAGCAGCGTCTCCGGCGTTTCTGTACGTTGCGACTCCCACCAGAGCAGCACAAATGAAGACTTTCCTCTTTCCAAACGCTCTTAAAGGACGATCGTTTTGACTGTCGACCGTAACCCTCATGACCACCCAGATGCTGAGGATTTCCCAAGAAAAATAGTCTAATTCTTATTTGTTGACAGAGGTGAATGGGAAATCTGTGCTCAGTGTGTTTGGAACAAGTGGCGTTGCTCGAGGAATATAATCTTAAACACCACTACGAGACACGGAGAAAAATACAATAACTTGAAGAGAGAACTGAGTTTTCTGATCCGGCCCTTTTGGGATCAAAGTAGGCTGCATACGGCCCCCGGACCAAAATGAGTTTGACACCCCTGCCTTATACTGTGCCTACTCTGTGCAGCACTTTGAAGACTGTGTGCTGGTAAAATGTGCTACACAAATAAAGTTGGACTGAATTACGGGACTCGCTGAAAATATTAAAGAAGGTTAATGTTAAATTAGGTGTTTAACTACGTTTCGTTTTCTTGTTTGGACTAAATATCTGCATTGAGTCTCTCCCACACCCTGTCGTCGCAGTCTTAAGACTCTTTGGCCGCTCCGTGGGTGAAACTGGGGCACGCTGGAGTCATGGCGCTACACCAAACACCCGGATCTCTGGACAAGCCCTTAACAAACTTTTTAACAAACCTTTTTAACCGACTCCCTCTCTCCTGGACATGTTGATTCCCCGTTTATACTGAAACGGCTTTTGGATTACTGAAAATAAAACCCTTAAAACTGAACTCTGCTGTCCGTAGTTCTCTGGTGATCCATCAAACGTGCCGTACGGGGAGGTCAAGGACTTAGGGGGCGCTTCAGTACAGCACAGACACACGATTGATGCATGGACCTGTTGAGCTAAAGTCATTTTTACCACAGATCAGGCCTAAGCGTGTAAACTTTATAGTGAGTGCTGTGTTGTGTTGTGTGCAGTCTGTGGTGTGTGGGGAAACAGGAAGATGCATTCACAAAGTTCTCTGTGGTTTTACTCAGTGCAACATCTCAAATGAACACCAGATCTGTCCTGTCAGTGGGTCTGGCTGTTCTCATGGTGTCCGAGATGATTTTGAGTCTTTTCCTCCTCCCCTCAGCTGCAGCCGTCTGGTCTCACTTAAACACACCCATTAATATTATCAACAAAACTATTATTGCATATTATTTTGATCAAGTCATTCGCTTTTTTGCCATAATGTTTTCTAAAGCACTTGCACATCTCCAGTGCGTAGTGCCCATGTCCTTCATATCAACAAACATGTCTCCACTTCCTCTGGGATGTGAGTTTTCTTCTGTCTCGACCTCTTCCCTCTGCGCTGCGAGCGAGGGCTGAAAAAGTGTGAGAGCTCAGACTGTGCAGGACCGATGATACGATGCACTCAAGAGCGTAGGAAAAGTGAAGTGGTGCGTTCAGGCGCCGTTTGTCACTGTCGGGGCTCTTACGAGAGACCGGCCGCTCTCACACAAAGACAAATATACCGACAGTGATTCTATCAGTCATTCTGTGTAATCCTTTCTTTTTTGTTATTTTATTTTCTTGACTCAATTCTGTCCACAATATTAAACATATTAAACGGTTTTATACCCGCTGTTCCCCCGGCACACAGCAGGGATACGTTCACTCGCAAGGACCACGCCAACAACACACGTGCAAAGCGAAAAGAGTTTATTATATGGAGACGAGGCGGGTCGGCTGGGTTGAGACTCAGGGTGGGGGTTCAGTCTCAATCTTCACGTGGACCAGCAGGAACGGGACCCCCCCCTCGTAGGCGTCTTATGTCTGGAAGTGAACAGATCGGGGTCGGGAGGGTGGGGTCGAGTTATAAGGGACAAACTGGGTTGGATAGGCTGCTACAAATAGGCTTCTGGGAAAATGAGGTGTGGCAGAAGTGAGCTGTGATTGGCTGGAGAGGAGGTGAGGGCGGCTGAGGCGTGGTCCTGCTCCTGAACCAAAGCTAATCATATTAACTAATTAATCATGTTTTTCACTGGTATGCCGATGACACTCAGCTTTATCTCTCTACCAAAACCATCACCTCTGCCACCAATTCCACCCTCTGAAATTGCCTCTCTGCCATAAAATCCTGGATGACCACCAAATTCCTCAAACTCAACTGTAACAAGTCTGAAATCCTCATCAACAGTCCCAAATATCTCGTCCCCTCTGCTCAGAATTTCACTCTCACCATAGATGGCCACACACTCATCTTCAACTCCACCCTGTCCTTCAGACCACACATCCGCCATGTCACCAAGTCCGCCTTTTTCCTCCTCCGAAACATTGCCTGCCTTCGCTCCTCCCTCTCCCCCTCCTCTGCCGAGACTCTAATCCATGCCAGGACTTTATAAAGCTTGATTTTATGATTCACTCGGTATGTATTTGCCCACAGGTGCATTGTGGATCCTCTGGTATGTGACAGTAAATTTTCTGGAATTTTATTTCCCTACTTTGCAAAAGTGGGCGTTGATGGACATACTGGACAGGGTCTGGAGACAGCAGATCATCTGACTGTGAAGAAAGGTGGTGTTGGCGCTTATCAGTGCTAATTCCTCTGTCAGAGGCTACACATCCAGGAAACCTTTTATCAGCCGACTGTCTTCACCTGATACTCGGCCCAGCACAGGCTCTGCGCAGAGAGGGACAGTGTTGGCAATGACCTTCACCCTGTTCTGCTCTGTGCATGTTCTGTTCAATTATGGAGTGATGGTCCAACAATGCAATGGATGAACATCCAAAAGGAAGAGTGCACAACACCAATGGCATCAGCGTTTCAATACAAATGTTATGAGGGTGTAGAGCAGGCATGTCCAAACTATGGCCCGGGGGCCAAATGTGGCCCTCAGACCAATTGTTTTTGGCCCTCAGGCTTCCAGGTGAATTGGCCCATATTACCACAAGTCATACTTTTTACTGTATGTTTTTGAAATCTACCTTTGATCAAGCAAATGTCGTGTGTCCTTCTGAGGGTCTAAGCCTGAACAAAGGTCTGGAGGGTCATTCAAACCTGTTATAAATGCACAGATTTGAATTACTCACTGTTTTGACCACTAGTCCATGACCCTCGATTGGCCTCACGCTGGTCTGTGTTTTAATATGTGGCCCTTGATGAAAAAAGTTCGGGCACCCCTGGTGTATGTTATGAGGGTGTAGAGTGACAGGCCCAATAATGTGATTTTATAAGTTCATTTGTACAGCACAATTCGTACACAAAATAATTCAAAGTGCTTTACAGAAGAAATACATTAAAATCACAATACAAACAAATCAAAACATAAATAATCATCATAAAATTTTAAAATAGACATTATAATTAAATTATTTATTTAATCAATCAAATATTTGTGTATTTCTAAATGTATGTATTTATTTATGTGTTAATATGTCGAGGCTATAATATAGGCTTTATACTAGATTAATTTTAGCTAATAAACAAGGTAAATTATATTATTAGTTTAGTTTAGTCTTTATTTGAAGGGACAATGTACAGATACATTAAGTTTAAAAAAACAGAGATGTTCTGCACCAGATTATAGCTCGATAGCTAGTTTCCGTCTGCAGTCCCTAATTTACAGGAGTAAATAATACATAATTTAAGCTAAACAATGAGAGCAGTATTTCATAGCACCAGTCTGACACAAACACTCTCACAAACACGCCATCTCATTCATACCTTAGCATTAGATTCAAATTTTTAACACATTCGCACTCGCATGCTGTCCATTATACAACATTTCAGTCCTATTTCATTCAGCGGTAAAAGGTTAAGAATCTTACACATACTAAAGTTCCAGTTTTACATCTATATCTTTATATTAAGTCTGATGTGGAGGAGATTCTGTTGAGGAGCATCTCCATGTTATTGTAGCCTGTGGAATCTGTACATTTCTGAACCTCCAGGCTTTTACGTACTTCCCACGTGGTCGTTGGTCCTCGGGTCCATGTTGGGGTCAAACCACAGACTGTATATCAATAGACAAACTCACTGCCCGGTGTGTTCCAAATAGGAAGTGAGCGTGGGGATCTGCAGCGCTGTAATGAGTGCAGAGACCCAGAGGACCCTCCCTGCAGTGCTCTACTTGGCTCTTCTCCAGGAGGCTCACCTCTAAGGGAATAACCCACTCTCGTATCTTACCGAGAATAATGAAGATTTGACTGTAGAGAGTTGGGCAGCTTTTCAAAGTGCTTTCCAAATAAATCTGAGGACACTGGGCCATCACACAGAGATATTTCTTCTGTTGCAAAAAACACAATTTCCAAATGGTCACAGGGGATATTTATCTGTTACGACCCGGCTCTGCTCGGGGCAGGGAAGCAACAAAAAAGAAAAAAACAACAACAACATGGAAAATGGAATCAATAAAGTAATTTAATGAAAAGGATGCACAAGATAAATTAAACAAAACAAAGGGGATCTAACATATGTAAAACAAATATTTGGTACATACATGGTTTAAACAAAAGGGTAACAAAGGGCAAAGTGAACTAAGCAACTAAACACACAAGAACTAAACAAACAAACAGAGTCAGTACTAAAAAATGAGCCTCATAAACACACACAAAACTGACCCCAGACCCTTGGCCCCAGTGACGACGTCCTGCTCATCACCAGGTGTGTTTTGGCATCTCCTGGGATCTGGCTCTGTCGAGGATGGTCCAGAGAGAGGAAAATGAATCCAAGCAGGAACACGGCTGCTTTGTGACAGTTTACATCTTCTCACAGACGTGGTTGACTTCTCCTTGATCGTTTTGCAAATCATTTATCATCTCCGTGTTCCTGCAAAAATCTATTCTCTGGAAGCCCAGTTTCTATGGTGTCGTCAGTCACTCACCACAGGGATGTACCTCCATGGGCACCGGCGAGAATTTGAGCTTCCATATTACGTCTACAAGAATCAGTCTGTTGGTCCTCGTGTCCATGTTGTCGTCAAACACATTCCACAGTTTGATCGTGAAAAAACCCATTCACTACTATGTTAGTGTTCTGCACAAAAAATGTCCCACAGCTCAGGGAAACGTTTCTGAGCCTGGCTGTGCTTGTGGGAATCTGCACAGCTCCCAAAAGACAAAACCAGAACGCCACTTGTTGCATCACTTTACCAGTTTAGCTTTCAACTCTGTGAAAAGTGCAGTTTTTACCACTTCTCTGGTGTGGAGCCGATAATATGACTTTGTGAAAGCTAAAAATAACAATATAAGAGTTTGGTTGACACTGCTGCGTGTCCCTTTTATCGTCTGTAGTTAACAGTTTATAGTTAACAGGATAATGTGGAGTTTTTCAAGGCAAGTTTATTGTATAGCACATTTCGTACACAAAGTAATTCAAAATGCTTTACAGAATAAGAAAAAAATCATAAAATTTTAAAATAGTGAGAGACATAAAATTTGAGGGAATTAAAGAGAAGAGAAAAGTCCAGAATGGAAAATGAAAACCTTTCATTCATGTGCAGCTAAACAGAACAGTTTTTAGTCTGTCAAAGGAGAGTTTGTCTCACATGTTCAGACTGTTCCAGGTTTTAGCTGCATGACTCTGAAACTCTGACTCCCCGAGTTTAGTCCTGACTCTGGGACCAGCAGGAGGCCGGGACTAAACCAGGACTAAACCAGAACTAAACCAGGATTAAACCAGTACAAAACCAGGACTAAACCAGTACAAAACCAGGACTAAACCAGAACTAAACCAGGACTACAGCAGGAGGCCGGTCCCTGAGGTCCTCAGAGTACGAGATGGTTCATGAGGCTCTAACATGTCACAGATGAACTTTGGTGCTCGGCCCTGGAGAGACTTGTGCACAAGCAGAGCTGCTGTAAAGTCTCTGAGCCACAGGGGGCAGTGCAGAGACCTGAGACCAGGACTTATGTGCTCGTACTTCGTGGTTGGAGTCAGGACCCGAGCTACAGCGTTCTGGATGTTCTGGATGTTCTGGTTGTTCTGGTTGTTCTGGATGTTCTGGATGTTCTGGTTGTTCTGGATGTTCTGGATGTTCTGCAGCTCTCACAGCTCATTTGGAGAGGCCAGTTTTTAGATAGTAAAAGGTGCAGATGTTATTGATTTGATGTGGCTGTTAAAGTTCAAGTCTGAGTCCATTATTCCCCCAAGATTTCCCGCCTGCTTTGCAGGTTTTAGAGAGAGAAACTGGAGGTAACTGCTGACACTGTCTCTTTGTTTCTGTGGGCCAAAGATTATGACTTCTGTCTTGTCTTGTTTCAGGCACATCTTTAAAATCTCCATGGAGACAAGCTAGTGATGGACCACGTGCTAGAAAAGTTACATAGTGCATCTTTATAAAATCTAAATAAAATAAAATGTGTCAAAGACTGTAGTTTGAATTTCTTCTAGTTTTGTCTTATTAAAAGTAAAGGTCAGAATACAATGTACTGCACAACCCCAATTATCACCAAGTTGGCTCCTCGTCATTTGTAATTCCGTCTGTAGCTCTCGGTTTCCAACAGGTCTCCACACAGGCTCAGGAGCTTCTTATGTAACGGCTTCATTATTCGAGTGTGTGGGGATTTTGTGCTGACTGCTACAGCAAAACTGAGAAAAGTTTTGACATAAGTTTTCATAGATTAAGCATTAACTGAACTGGTGATCTGCGTAGGATTCGGTAGTTATTTTGGTACAAATGGGGGGAAAAAAAAGAAAATCTGCCATTCGCTAACGTGATCTGCAGCTGTCTGACATCTCTGGGCACTGCAGTTGTCTAAAGCAGATGTTAGCAGACTTGTTTATTTTATTAACTCACTTTAGATGAATATTAAGATTTAAAATGTGCAAATTATAACAGAATGATCTAGAGTTGGGCGGTATCCAAATGTTGATACCGTTGAAACCTTCTCAGCATTTTACCGGGGTTTACGGTTTTACTGTGACTAAGAATTATTCTGTAGCTGCGCCTAAACCCTTCAGAAACAGAGTCGCAGCTTTATATTTGAAGACGAGGCACAAGTTCTGATCAAACCAAACTTTGCAGCTCGTTCGATCGCATCAGCGTCAGAGCACGAGCTGTTTTTATCAGCGCTTATACTGTATGCAAATGAGCCATGAGGTTTGAAGTTTGGTTTGTGTAGAACATAAACAAATGTGCCAAAGCTGCATTAAACACATTATTACTCAAAGTCTAGAATGAGGAGGAAATGTAGAGCGGTGGAGAGGACCAATCACAGCCCTTATTATCGTTTTGAGGAGTCGTTAGAAAGTTTCGTAGGTGCACAGCGGTCGACACAAACACGTTTTGATTCAGATCCATAAATTGGCTTTACCGTCTCCTCCGTGAAAAGTCTGACTTCGGCCTCGGGAACTTTCGGCCTCGGGAACTTTCTCCTCTTCAGCCTCGTCCCCTCTCGACTCTCGGCTTCAATAAAACGTCTCCATCACAAACTTTTGGGCTCAAACGTCGCACACGAAGCGTCAGTCAGGTTTTTTCTTCTTCCCTTCTTCTTCGCTGCGTGTGGATGGAAATCTCCGAGCGGAACCACGTTTGAAGAGGAGAGAGAGCGGAGGGAGAAAGTCCTGCTGTGGTTTTAGGTCCTTATGCAGAATTTTATAATGACGGTGATGAAACTGATACCGCTGCTACTTTTTACGGGATACCGTATTACCGTATTACCGCCCAACACTGTCACAGATTATAGCAGACTATATACTATACAGTAGAAACAAGCAAGAACATGTAAGAGGCCTCAAATGCTGGGCCCAACCCCAATAACTAATATAGCAACACTTGACGAAAGGACACAGAGAAAAAAGGAGAGGAAGACAGACAGCAAGGAAAGGAAAATGTGAAAAGTAGAGGGATCCAACCCGAGGTGTACTTTGCCCCAAGGACCTGCACTGTAACTTACCTCAGACTGGAAATTAATATTTAAATGAATGAAAAATCACCCAACAGCAAAGCAGAGCACAATTTAGAGACCAAAAATCAAAACCAGCCTGTGACAATGGCAGAAAATGTAATGTGATGTCTATTCGTAGAGAAATCACTTGCTGGATGTTGTTTTCCTTGAGGATTTCAGATACTAAAGCCGACAAGATGCAAAAGCAAAGCCCGAAACACAAAGCAAAGCAGCTCAAAGACACAGAACACAGCTGCACAAAGAGAAATGAAGAAGAGAAAGTCCAACTGAGCGACACAAACTAAAAAAAAGCAAACTGGAGAAAAACACAAGCTGAAATCCACAAGATTTTCTTCATCATAATCCTCACTGAAGCAGAGCTGATTTCAGAGAGCAAAAACAAATGTTCACACTCAAAAGTTTGATGACTCTGTAATGGACCAGATATTCTTCAAACTGTATTGAGGAACTGAGAAACTATAAAGCCTACAAGATGCAAAAAGAATTGGGTTAGAAAATGTAGCAGAGCGGTGTGTTTTAGTGGATGAAGGTAGCAAAATTAGGCACACAGGTTTGCTGACTGAATATGACATGAGACCTGAATATACTTTACACTGAATTGATTATCGTTTTTAGTAAGGGGTTAATAAAAGAACACAAATGCTTGACCAGTCCAGTTTGCTGATTGTCCTTTGTCCATTAGGTCCTGCAGCCCTGTGTACTTGGGATCACCTTAGGACTATTACCACAGTCAATACTGCGTCTTGCAGTAGCGCTTCCGACGAGACGAAGCTTCCACTGAGCGAGTCCTTTCACCAAAGCCACGACCGAAGGACAAACCTGGCACAAAAAAAACGGGGGAGGCCTCCCACCAGCAGGAGCCTACACACACAAGCTACATTAAACATACAATACACGTTTGACTGACTGACATGAAATAAATCACGGCGACATACCAAAGAACTTTCACACACAGGACAGCCCAGTGCTGAGCCACAGATGCTAAAAACACAGCCCCTGTTAACGATGCCCGCGCCTTTTCTTCACTTTCCCTAAATGTGGTTCACTCAGGGCCTCACATTTTGCCGCCACGAACAGATCGGCTCCACCGGAGTGTGACGTCAGAGGTTCTGGAGACGTTCTGGAGGGGGGACAAGTGTTGAACATAGCAACTGTTTTATAGCCGGATTCGTGACCAATAAACCCAATACTATTTCACAAATTTATAAAGAAAAGACCTAACCTCAACAAAACCTGGCAAAGAAGCAATGAATGAATACCTGGATTATGGTCGCAATGGTGAAACATAAGGAGAAGTGAAAGACAAATATCGAAAGGAACATGCTGAGCAAAGTGAAACAAACTGGTGTATTTTCCTCAAACTCATGATATGTTTTTGATGAGAAAACGACATTTTAATGCAGATTTTAAGAGAAAATTTGCTATATAGGCCCTTTCAAAATTATTTGTTTGTAGTTTAGTGGAATTAAAATAAAGCTGATCTCAAATGTTTCTAAAATTGCTTTCAAATATGAATTAAAATATCACTAGTAGGCTATTTTAAGCATAACAAGCAGGTGTCGGCCCCTGAAAGCATAAATTTTACATACAATACAGCTTTAATTCAGGCATTCCTGGGAAAAATAATAATAATATAAAAAAAAAAGTACCTTGCAATTACTCTTTTAATCCACTAGATGTCAGCAGAGCAGCTTGGTTTAGCCCACACCTCCACTCGCTCACACTGTGCACTTTAATTATCACCACAGCAGACCACTTCTACTTCTGCTGAAGAAAAATCCCGTATTACAGTATTGGATATGCCTGTGGTCATTTACATAAGACCGTGAGGCGTTTAATGACCCGTGTCCGAGTGGGAATATTTTTTCACTCTTCAACTTTGTATAAATCTTCAGTGTATCCCTTGACATTTGTGGTAATTCTCGGCTTGGTTCAGAGTCCGTGTACTTTTCCTGTCACGTAAAGTGCTATAGGAGGAGTTTTGTAAATTCCCGACTTTTGTGCTGGTACTTTAAATACACAGGACGACTCATTTATGGGTTAATTTCCATACATCCAAAGAAAATATACAGGACAACTAATGAGAGACATTAAAGCCACAGTATGTGACTTTTGAGCCAAACAAAACACACTAGATTAAAGGTGCTCTGTACATATGGAAATAAACTTGGTCGTCACAGTGGAGACGGAGTAATGGTCAGATCTATGGAGAGGTGAGCCTGGACATGGGAAGAATTCATGGTTTTAAGATATGTAGTAGTAGTAATAATAGTAGAAGTAGTAGTAGTAGTAGTAGTAGTAGTAGTAGTAGTAGTAGTAGCAGTAGTAGTAGTAGCAGTAGTAGTAGTAGCAGTAGTAGTAGTAGTAGTAGTAGCAGTAGTAGTAGCAGTAGTAGTAGTAGTAGTAGTAGCAGTAGTAGCAGTAGCAGCAGTAGTAGTAGTAGTAGTAGTAGTAGCAGTAGTAGCAGTAGCAGTAGTAGTAGTAGTAGTAGTAGTAGTAGTAGTAGCAGTAGCAGTAGTAGCAGTAGTAGCAGTAGTAGTAGTAGCAGTAGTAGCAGGTGGTAGTGGTGGCGGTGGTAGCAGGTGGTAGTGATAGCAGTAGCAGTAGATGGTAGTAGCGGTAACGGTGGTAGTGGCAGGTAGTAGCAGTGGCAGTGGCAGTGGCAGGTAGTAGTAGTAGCGGTAACGGTGGTAGTAGTGGTAGCGGTGGCGGTGGTAGTGGCAGTAGCAGTGGCGGTAGGCAGTGGTAGTAGTAGTAGTGGTAGCGGTGATGGCAGTGGTGGTAGCGGTAGTGGTAGCAGTGGCAGCGTGGTAGTAGCAGTGGTAGTGGCGGTGGTGGTAGCGGTAGTAGGTAGTGGTAGCGGTGGTAGTGGCGGTAGTAGTGATGATGGTAGGTGGCGGTGGTAGTAGTAGTGATGGTAGCAGCAGTGGTAGTAGCAGTGGTAGTAGTGGTGGCAGTAGCAGTGGTAGCAGTAGTAGCAGTGGTAGCAGTAGTAGCGGTAGGCAGTAATAGCGGTGGTAGCAGTGGTAGTAGTGGCAGTAGTAGCGGTAGCAGTGGTAGCAGTGGCAGTGGTGGTAGTAGCGGTAGCGGTGGTAGCAGTGGTAGCGGTGGCGGTAATGGCAGGTGGTAGCAGTGGTAGTGGTAGCAGTGGTAGCAGGTGGCAGTAGCGGTGGTAGCAGTGGTAGCGGTGGCAGTGGTAGCGGTGATGGTAGTAGCGGTGGTAGTGGTAGCAGTAGTAGCAGTGGTAGCGGTGGCAGTGGCGGTAGTGGTAGCGGTAGCAGTGGTAGTGGTAGCAGTGGTAGCGGTGGTAGTAGTAGCGGTAGTGGTGGTAGCAGTAGTGGCGGTAGCGGTAGGCAGTGGTAGCGGTGTAGTAGTAGTAGCGGTAGGCAGTAGGCAGTGGTAGCAGTGGTAGCGGTGGCAGTAGCGGTAGTAGCGGTAGCGGTAATAGCAGTGGTAGCGGTGGTAGTGGTAGGCGGTATGGCGGTGGCGGTAGCAGTGGTAGCAGTGGTAGCGGTAGCAGTGGTAGGCAGTGGTAGTGGTAGGCGGTAGTAGTGGTAGCGGTAGTGGCGGTGGTAGCAGTAGCAGTAGTAGCAGTAGCAGTAGTAGTAGTAGCAGTAGTAGCAGTAGTAGTAGTAGCAGTAGTAGTAGTAGCAGTAGTAGCAGTAGTAGTAGTAGCAGTAGTAGTAGTAGCAGTAGTAGCAGTAGCAGTAGCAGTAGTAGCAGTAGTAGTAGTAGCAGTAGCAGTAGCAGTAGCAGTAGTAGCAGTAGTAGCAGTAGCAGTAGCAGTAGTAGCAGTAGTAGCAGTAGCAGTAGCAGCAGTAGTAGTAGTAAACAAAAACATTAAAATACACAAAATCAGCAACTTTACGTGACACAAAAATGAGAAAAACTCAATTCTATCCGACTGATCTAAAAAGTATCATTATATCGTCAACATGAAGTCGTCTTAAACACAACATTTACACAAGTAAATAGTATTTTTACTTCAGTCAAACGTGACTCAATGTGGAGTAAACTTGTGTGGGTAGAACAATCCACTGAAAAGTACAATTTTAACTCAACAAATGTGCCCTACCCTCCCACGGAGAAGTGAAGAGAGGAGGAAGAGGAGGAGGAGAGGAACAGCAATGATCTGGAGGCCAAATGAGCAACTAGAAAAACAGGGGCTCAGAGAAGGACTCCGAGAGAAAAAACATCCAGGTATTTTTTATACTTTTGTTGTTTTGTTGGGAGGAAAACTCAAGTAAATTTTATCTGCATTATCTTGAGTCTTACTTAAAGACACAATAACAGAACTCGAATCTTCAGGTTGGTGGACGAGTGCCTCAAATACAGGACAATACCGGAGTACCTCGGATAAACTCGTCGTACCTTAATGATGAGAGGAAAAATATGATTAAAGGTTCAGTATTAATGTGAAATTGACTCTTTAAAGGGAAACTCCAGCACGTTTGAAGCTAAAGTCTGTCGCTAGAGGAGGTGGAATTCTGTCAGAAGCCAAAAAACGGCACAGATCAGTGTTTCCTCGGTGGAGATCTCACTGTGGCAGTGAGTCTGTCAAGGCAACAAACTAGTGTAGTGATGGGGGCAAGTTCTGAACTTCCACGTAAAACGTCAATTTGCTTCACACTGAAGAAGCTTAACACCACTTTAACCCATCTGACAACAGCCACGAGTCTAACAAACCAAACGCTCTGCCTGGTTCACTCATTAGTGTCTGGAAACGTTAGAAAACAACTTTATAAGCACCTTACACTTCCCTCTGCTGATTTCCCACTGCACAGGCCAAAGCCCAAAAGACTCGACTGTCGACTCCAGAAGCAACAAGTGAAGATCGACTACTGACGGAGAAGAAGAAGAGAAACTGAAAGTTGTTGAAAGAAAATGGTTCGGGAATGTATTTTTTAGGGTTTTCAAAAAATATAATTCACTCATAAATAAATGGGATGAGAAACGACATCGGCGATCGAGTCTTTTGGGCTTTGGTCTGTGCAGTCAAGTCTCACGATACGATATTGTCACGGTCTGAACCTCACAGTACGATATTTATTGCGATATCGTGGGAAAGCTCACGATATTACGATATTCTACATAATAACAAGACTGACTCTAAAATGCTTTGACCAGTCATTTGGTACAACATTTATTGTCATTAGGGATGGAACGAAATCCAAATCTCTCTGTACGATATTTTCACCATAAACATCTCACCGTACCAGATTTATTGCAATATTTTGTGTGAATCTGCTCCTTTTTCCTCTAAAAATGCTTCACAGACTTAATCCAAAGAATGAAGATGTAAAAGTGCTTAGAACAGTTATTTCTTCATGTTGTCTGCACTGAAATGGAGCAAAGGATCATGGTCTATGTAGTTCCCTCTGGTTTTTTTTAGCTATTTCTGCATCAGAACTGTTCATTTAAGCAGAGACTTGGGATTCGATATATTGTGATGGTCACGATATTATTGTGAGACCTTTGATGATACGATATCACCAGATTTACGTTATTGTCACATCCCTAGTGTAAGATACAATACTATATACAGGTTTATATCATTTTTACAGTTTTGTTTGTACTCTGGGTACTAAAATGGACCAAAAAAAACACAGTGACATAAAATACTTAACTGTAATCAAACGTTTTTACAGTCTATTCTTATCAGCTCTGAGCACCTCGAAACACAAACTGACCATCGAAATCTGTGTCTGAGACGTCCAGAGCGCCATCCACTGGAGCAGAGCGGGACTGAGCCGGACTGAGCGGGACTGAGCGGGACTGAGCCGGACTGACCGGGACTGACCGGGACTGAGCCGGACTGCAGCCACTTCCTGTGTCTGCAGCCTGCTCCACCTCACTCTCTTCCTGTGTGGAGAAGAGAGCGTGACAGGAAGAGGGGAAGGAGGAGAGCGACAGAGAGGAAGACACATGGGAGAAAGAAGGAAAGACAGAGATGGGAGCAGAACTGTGGCAACCGGGTAGGCAAACCTGGCATTTTCCAAGTCCAGTGAATGTTTGAGCAGCCATCAGTTCAAAATGAAGTGAAATGACCCCTCAGAAGAGAAAGGAAGAAGACGACGACCAGAATGAACAAAACACCGGTAAGTGAGAATGTACAGCACACACTCACGCAGACTTGTGTCACTGAGGGTAGAGTTTGGTAGAGTTTGGTTGTTTGTAAAAGCGGGGTGATTAGCAAGAATGGTAGCAGCATTAGGCTAATGGAAGCACCTTATAGGGTCGCTTATAACAGTGATGTAAACTTTGCATGAACTGACTACAGATTCTGATATGTGCTGCACAAATAGGTCAAAGACAAATTCTCCCAGATTGACGTTTATTGTGTTTATCAAAATTTCAATCGTCGGAGGTTCATGAGTTAGTTTCAGCGAAGGCGTCGCTTTCATCACAGGACTGTCTCGTACCAGAAGCCGCACGAGAATGTAAAACACTTTGAGAAACACTAGAACAGAGCTCAAAGCTGAAGTTTAGACTTTTTTGTTAGAAAATAATTGAATGTGGATTCTGGACTGTGTTTGAATCATGTTTATTTGAACTTTAAGTTGAAAGAAAAAGATTTGTGACGCTGCCTGTAAATAGGGCTGAGGCTGTGGAGGAGCCGACGAAAACTTTGTGCAGAGGATAGAAATCAGTGCAGATTTGGCTGTAGCTGAGCATGAAATAAATAAACCAGGACTAATCTTGGGCTCGAGAGACGGACCCGAGCCCTGCACTGGTCCCTTTGGCTGTGGTCACTCAACCTGCACGATCGCACCTCTGGACCCTCCCGACACTCAGGCCTGGTTCAGTTCTGGTTTAGTCCAGCTTTAGTCCTGGTTCAGTTCTGGTTTAGTCCCGCTTTAGTCCTGGTTTAGTCCTTTTTCAGTCCTGGTTTACACTGTAACACTGTAAACAGTCGGTATTGTGTTATTGTTATTTGGTAAGTGCCCCTGGGGTCTTCGCCGGGGGGGAAGAAGGAAAGTGAGAGAAACATTTAGAGACAAGAAGGAGAGAGAGACAGAGAGAGACAGAGAGAGAGAGAGAGAGAGGGAGACAGAGAGAGAGAGAGACAGAGAGAGAGAGGGAGACAGAGAGAGACAGAGAGAGAGAGAGAGAGAGAGGGAGACAGAGAGAGACAGAGAGAGAGGGAGACAGAGAGAGAGAGAGAGAGAGAGAGAGAGGGAGGAAGAGATAGAGAGACATCTAGAGACAGAGACAGACATAGAAAGAGATAAACAGAGAGAGAGAGACACAGAGAGAGGGATATAAACAGAGAGAGAGAGAGACGGGGAGAGGGAAAGAGAGGCAGAGCGAGTGGGCGATAAATAGACAGATAGAGATAAACAGACAGAGAGAGACAGAGTGGGAGATAAACAGACAGAGTGGGAGATAAACAAACAGAGAGACAGAAAGCTGGGGAGAGAAAAACCGACAGAGAGAGAGGGAGGGAAAGAGAAAGGACAGGTGGATGGAAGAGAGAGGCAGAGAAAGATAGAGCGGAACAGTCGAAAGAAAGAGAGGGACCGTAGAGAGAAAGAGAAGAATTAAAGAGAGTGGGAGAAAGTAATGTGAACATGTAGATAGAACGTAGAGAGAGGTGTAAGAGAGAAGGAAAGGGGGTAAATACAAAGACAAAAAAGAGAGAAAGAGAGACGGAGAGTGAGAAAGAGAAGAATATATTTGGAGCACACACACCGGTGCCACATTCTTCCGCCTGAGCATTCTGGACAGCCAAGTCTCCGGGCTGGATATAGGGACGTGTCACAAGCCTCTGCTAAAGCTGGATATACACAAAGTTATACTCAGGGTAAAAATATTAAAAATGACGGGGTATTTCACTTGTACGGGTTATAAACTGCTAACACGTAACATATTTACGTCACCGTGTCACATGTTATTGCTTTGAAAATGCGATATTTGCCGCAAACGCCATATTAAAGGGACAGTTCGGAATTTTGGACACGTATTTCCCAGTGAGCCGGAGCGTTGGAGACGTGTGGAGACGTGTGGAGACAGTTTTTCTTTGTGTTTTGGTCAATTTTAAGCAGCTTTTCTATATGTGAACTAAACAGATGACAGTTTGTGCCTCTCTTTTCTGTCGGAAAGTATTAAATTGGTCCAAAATAGGGACACCTGGGACAGTTATTGTGTAAAACTGGGACAAATCAGTGGTTTTGGACAAATCTGCTGGGACTGGGGACGCAGGGCTCAAAACTGGGGCTGTCCTGGGTAAATTGGGATGTCTGGTCATCTTACATTAAAAACAGTCTTACCCACTCCACAGACCCGAGGCAAAACTATTATAACGCCAGACTGTCCGTGTGAATGTCTGTGTTGATAGAAATAAATTCACTATTAATCTCATGACTGTCATAGTTAAGTCATGATTAATCGCAAATTATTCGCACATTTTTGTCCCTTGAAAAATAATTTTAATCCTTTTAACAGCACAGAAAAGTGGATAGGCTTTGTGCAAATGTTTTTCTTTTTTTTTTTTTTTTATTGCGACTGTTTGCGACCGTGTTTATCGCCCCAACCATAGAACTATAATAAAATCTATTATTAAATGTATGATAGATCGATGTCCCGGCGCTGACGTTCTCACACGTCGCAGTTTGTTTCCATGTGGCTGCAGCTCGTGGATCTGCAGCAGCGATGCTTCAGAGGAGAAAATAAGTCCAGCGACAGAAATCACTATCAAACAGTGAGACAGACGTGAGTCCTGCTGCGATTCGCTCCTCCAGGAGTTTATGGAGATAAAACAGCTCAGAGCAGTGAGGACAGGAGGAGAGAGGCTGAAACACTAATGTCTCTGTCACAGTGGAAGGTCATAGATATAATTGAAGGTTAGTGTGGATTCGCTGTATGTTTTGGAGCGACTTTATTTTGTGTTTTCCTTGTATTAATAACATCAGCTTCTCTGTTTCGTACAAATTGTTTCGCTTCCTGTTTACAGTCGGATCCTGTAGATTTCTAACGTTACAGCAGTGATCACAGCTTATGACAAAACTAGTTTGCCTTAAAAAAAAAAGAACGCATTTAATTTTGGTTTGCGTTAACACGTTAATAACATGATATTTTTGATAGCACTAATAATTTTAGAAGTAAAACCAACCGTTGCATTTGAAGGATTTCTGTCTGAGCAGCAGCAGTGAGTTGTACTTCCTGATAGAAGCTCGGCAGCGGCGACTGATATATGAGAAAATAGTCCCTCAACATGCGACGATTCATACGATGCAGGGTTAGTTTTACTTCAAACATTATTCTGTGGACACAGACGTTCACATGGACAGTCTGGAGTTCTAATAGTTTTGCCTCGGGTCTGTGGAAGAGGTAAGACCTAAGCCACTCCCCCATCAGAGCACTAACAGAACACAATCAGAATCGTGTGTCCAGCTGCACATCGCATCAGGTTTGTGTAGTTGCTTTTGTATATTTATGTAGAATTGTTTTGTGGGAGCGTTGGACCGAATCTTAAATCTTCCAGCTAAATCACTCAAACATGGATGGATCTAAATCTAAAACGTCTTCAGGTGTGTTTTGGATACGGGAAGAACATTATAACATGGTACAAAGCTCTAAAAAGTAAAGTCGGGATCATATTTTAAAAACTAGACGCACAACCCACGAGCAATCTTTGACACCGCGACACCACATCTGTCAAATGCAATGTGAACAAAGACGACAGATAATGGTCGTAAATTTACCAGGCTTTTCATAAATTGTGTATTCATGGGCTTCGGCTGTTTTATGTGGTGCCATTTTGAGGATGGCTGATAATTCAAAGATGTATTATTTTATTTTGAATCGTTAAGCACTACGGAAACAGCAGCTTTCATTGCATCATTCCAAAGGGCAGGGATATATAAAATGTATTGAAATAGTAGTAACTTCCCAAACAAATGTACAATAATTCTTGGAAATGTGAGAATAGAGCCTGCGCACAGAGTGATATAACATTGGAGGTTGTTTATATGTAAATGTAAATTACATTTAAAGCCCCCTGTGTCACTTTTTGGCCAGGAAAATTATAATGACTCAAATAAAAGCATGAATTGCATTTAAAAATATGCAAAATCCTTACTCTGAGCAGGACTGCATCTCCAAAAAACCGACTCTTTGGCCTGGAAATGTTGTTCCTGTGGCTATATTATTCTAGCCTGATTCATCAGCCCGTTTCAATTGGTGGAAACCGTTTTAACCAATGCTATTTTGGTGGTGACATTTGTAATGCGCCGGAACGTTCAGTGGTGTCCAATCGCAGACACAACAGCAAATCCCGTGGGAAGAAGGGCAATAACGTCTTTCCCCTTGATAAAATCCTCTTCTCTTTGTTCCAGCTTTAAATCCTCAATGTCGGGAATCGTTGCCAACACAAAATGTACGGCTTCGTCTATATTAGGGCTGTGTTGAAAAAGTTGATATTCTGATTCGATTTGCATATTAATTACTTAAGATCGATTCGTACGTCCAAAGATCGTTTTAATTTTTAATACATTTTCCCCTCGAGAATTATGACTGTATCAAATCTATGAACACGGCGTCGGACACGAGTGGCAACGTGAGCCAAGTCCCGGCTTTAAAGACGCCAGAACCACTCAAAGCTCCGTCTGGCACTGTTTCAGGTTCAGAAACGATAAAGACAAAGATGCGTTTGACAGAAGCAAAGAGATTTGAAGGCCAAATGGAGGTGAAGTACAGCGGAAACACAACCAACCTCAGGAACCACTGGAACAGCTCAGGGAACAGCTCAAACATGGTTCTAATAACACTGACCCCAATCGAGATCGGATCAAATCATTATAATCAATTCTGAATCATGGGAATCGGAATCAAATCGATTCTAGGAGTTTGAATCAATACCCAGCCCTAGTCTACATCCATCTGGACGCTTTGTTTCCTGTCGTGCTGGACACAAAAGGACCCAGAGGAGCTGGAGTTTGACCTCAGGGCTCCACAGCTCGACTACAACTTCCGGGGTTCTTGCAAAGAGCCGAGTGTTTCTGATTCCAGACCTAGAGCTGGAGAGAAATTAAATTGAGCGGAGGGACTAGATGGCACCAGCCTGGGTAATATTATTCCTCAATATGGGTTAAAATGTACCTGTTTGCCTGGACAATGCTGTGGAATCATGCAGATGCGGTTACATGCACAATCCAAGATTTTATCAGATTTTTGGAGACTAATAAACTGTCATGTAAACAGCAAAATGATCTAATTTCTTTCTGGCCATCATCCCTCTGATTACCCACATCAAATTTGGCAGTTTGAATGCTATTTCAAGAGTCTTAAAGGTCCATAAATCAGATTATAATCAGATTTAGGTGTGCATGTGAACACTGCTCATTCAAATAGGAAAAACAAAACTAAAGCAGTTATGGCCATGAGCTTTACACCACTTTTACACCACGGTTACTAGATTTAATCAAAATATACAGTCTTCCTTTTCCTTTTCAGAACTCTTAGAGACCAGTGCGGAGTTTTGCTGTGACTTTAGCCAACGATAACTGACACTTTCAGATTATCAGACACAGATTATCACTTTTTAATTAGATGTAGAAGACACACTGACCTCAAGAGCTGCTTATATAAGACATCTGTACTGCGGCGAGACAGATCTGCTCAAAGACAGGAAAACAGCAAAGTGGCAAAGCAGGTTAGCACTCTCTTCACAGCAAGACGGTCCTAAGGTTTGATTCTGGGGCGCTGCGGAGCCTGTGGAGTTTGCATGTTCTCCCTGTGCCTGTGTTGGTTTACTCGAGGTGCTCCGGTTTCCCCTGCAACTAAAAACATGTACAATAAAGTCCCTTCAAGAAAAAATACATGGGAAGAAACTGGGTACACGGCCTTTAAGACTGGTATTTCTTGTATATATTTTCTTTATAACCTTTATAAAATCTACAGACGCGTGTAAATAAAACAAAGTATGGTTTTGTTTTGGATTTTTTGGAGACACTGTTGACCTTAGAACAGGATTAAGAGCTCAAACAACTAAGCTGAGGATTGTAAAAGTGCCACATAGTAGAGCAGACTTATAGGTTCAATATATAAATAGAGTTGACTGCTGGGTCCAAGGCTGAGGATTTCCGTGTGCTATTGTTATAACAAACTTTAGCACTGTTTGCTCTGAGGTCTCTGAGGCTTTAAGAAGCTGAAAGGAACATTCAATAACAGTAAATCACATGGTATTCTCAAGGAGGGTTCCACCTTTTGCTCGTTCTCTGCAGGGGGGATCGGGAGTCCCTGCCTTAAAGGGGAGGACGGAGCGTGAGGTTGACAGGTGGATCGGTGCAGCGTCGGCAGTGATGCGGTCGCTGTGTCGGGCCCGTTGTGGTGAAGAGGAGCTGAGCCCAAAGGCAAAGCTCTGGATTTACCTCAGTCACGTTCCTCCCCTCACCTGTGGTCCTGACTCTGGGGAACGACCGAAAGCTCCACGTCGAGAGGAGCAGCTGTTCCAGATGGAGGAAGTGTCTGGGGTGAAGGAAGTCCGGGAGTCCCTGCTTAGACGGCTGCCCCTGCGACCCGGCCCCGGATAAGTGGAAGAAAGATGGATGGTATTCTTATTTTGGTTTTTGTTTTTACTTAGAGACAGGCACACAATTTAGAGCGGCGGTTTAGACTCTAAACCAGATCTGAATCAGGTCTGAACCAGGTCTGAACCAAGTCTAAACCAGGTCTAAACCAGGTCTAAACCAGATCTGAATCAGGCCTGAACCAGGTCTGAACCAAGTCTAAACCAGGTCTAAACCAGATCTGAATCAGGCCTGAACCAGGTCTGAACCAAGTCTAAACCAGGTCTAAACCAGATCTGAATCAGGTCTGAACCAGATCTAAACCAAGTCTAAACCAGGTCTAAACCAGATCTGAATCAGGTCTCAACCAGATCTGAACCAAGTCTAAACCAGGTCTAAACCAGATCTGAATCAGGTCTGAACCAAGTCTAAACCAGGTCTGAACCAGATCTGAACCAAGTCTAAACCAGGTCTCAACCAGATCTGAACCAAGTCTAAACCAGGTCTAAACCAGATCTGAATCAGGTCTGAACCAAGTCTAAACCAGGTCTGAACCAGGTCTGAACCAGGTCTAAACCAGATCTGAATCAGGTCTGAACCAGGTCTAAACCAGATCTGAATCAGGTCTGAACCAAGTCTCAACCAGATCTGAACCAAGTCTAAACCAGGTCTAAACCAGATCTGAATCAGGCCTGAACCAGGTCTGAACCAAGTCTAAACCAGGTCTAAACCAGATCTGAATCAGGCCTGAACCAGGTCTGAACCAAGTCTAAACCAGGTCTAAACCAGATCTGAATCAGGCCTGAACCAGGTCTGAACCAAGTCTAAACCAGGTCTGAACCAAGTCTAAACCAGGTCTAAACCAGATCTGAATCAGGCCTGAACCAGATCTGAACCAAGTCTAAACCAGGTCTAAACAATTATAATTATAATAGTTATTATCAGTAGTATTTACAGTTTGTTTTTTACTATTTTAAGTACAGGGACATCCTGGACCAAAACCTTCTCCAGAGTGTCCAGGACCTCAGACTGGGCTGAAGATTCACTTTCCAACAAGACAATGACCCTAAGCACACGGCTAAAATAAAGAAGGCTTCAGAAAGGAAATATTCTCAGTCTTTTAATGATAATCCTTTCACAGAGCTCTCAAGCTGCCGAGTTCTGCCAAACTTCTGTTGCCAAAATGCACAACTGAACCTGTGTCACCACTGTTTACGAACACTAAAAGGGTCTATAGGAAACGATTCTTCAGACAAGATACTTTTTTTGTTTATTGTTTGTTGTTAAGAGAAAGTGTTATACTTAAAACACAATTAAAATCTCCAATCGGTCAGTTCAGGATTGTAAAACTGCCACAGACGGAATAGATTTATCGGTTCAATATATAAATAGAGTCGACTGCTGAGGATTTTCCCTGTGCCACTGTTATAACTTTAACTTTAGCACTGTTTGCTCTGAGGTCTCTGAGGCTTTGAGAAGACCTGGAGCTGAAAAGAACAATCAATAATATGAATAATAAACTGTATAGTGTTGAAAATGATCCTTTTGCTGAGAACAGGGAGACGGCTACATGAATACAATATAAATGGACGATCTCAGCAATTCCCCCCCAAAAAATCGTTTAGTGATTCCAAGTTTGTGGCGCTGTGAGCTGGTTTATCATCTGCTTTGCATTTATTTTGCTTTTCTGTGCCTTTACGTGCCTGAACGTGCACTCGCTTTGTAATATAACGGCGTATAAGGTGCTGGGAATACGGCGGTTTATCACAAAGATCCAGTCAGCGCCTAGTGAAGAATAATTATTTTCTGCTTATATCTGGCGTTTGCATCTTGTTTTCTTCCGAGTCTCTGTTCGGTCTTGTCTGTTCATCTCTCTCTGTGAATTATCTCCTCCCTTAGAGATTAAGACAGTGGAGATTTGGGGCCATATCGGTCGATTCTAAAGAGAACCAAGTCTTTAAAGTAAAAGGGATTAACAAACTGATGCGTAAAGATGGGCCCGTGATCGGCCGTGAACTGGAGACGTTTGTCGCAGTGAAGGACACGAGGACACTGGACAAACTGCTCTGCATCATAGACCAGACTATAGAGGGACAGATAATACTCCCTACAACTGTATGACAACTCACCCACTGCCCCAGACTATAGAGCAGAGGTACTCAATTGACCTGGTTTAATTTTAGACCTGGTTTAGTCCTGGTTTAGTCCTTGTTTTAGACCTGGTTTAGATCTGGTTTAGACCTGGTTTAGTCCTGGTTTTGTCCTGCTTTAGACCTGGTTTGAGTCTTGATTTTAATCCTGGTTTAGTGTTAGACCTGGTTTAGTCCTGGTTTTAGTCCTATTTTAGACCTGGTTTTAGTGCTGTTATAAACCTGGTTTAGACCTGGTTTAGACCTGGTTTAGTCCTGGTTTAGACCTGGTTTAGTCCTGGTTTAGACCTGGTTTTAGTCCTGGTCTTAATCAGGACTAAACCAGGTCTATACCAGGACTAAAACCAGGTCTAAAACCAGTCACAGTCCTTATTGTCTGTGTTGTTTTGATGCGTAGTTAGTCAATTTCGGAGGTGCATGCAGAGAACTATAATAAAATCTTATTTTACACCCATGGGTGCAGGAGGTCAACAGTTTTGACGCAGAACCATAAACTGGCCTTAATTCAGCCTTCAGATTTACACATTTTTTTTGTTAGAAGTTTGAAAATCCACCGTCACTTTTTCGGACCCTGGAAACTCTGTAAATTTGGTAAGTGGACCTTCTGAGTTCATAATTCAGTCCCCCTGTTATAGAGGGACAGAGGAGATAATACTCCCTACAACTGTGCAACAACTCACCCTAATGTAACAGATAATACTCCCTACAACTGTGCAACAACTCACCCTAATGTAACAGATAATACTCCCTACAACTGTACAATCCACTGCACCAGACTATAGAGGGGCAGAGGAGATAATACTCCCTACAACAACTCACGCTTATATAACAGATAATATTCCCTACAACTCACCTTTATGTAACAGATAATGCTCCCTACAACTGTACAAAACAACAACAGATGTATACTGCATGTATTTAGCTATATTTCTGTTTTTCTTTACTTGTACATACACGTTTATATAATTATGCCGTATTTGACATGAGACTCTTGCTCTTTTATTGTTCCTTATTCAGAATTTATTATGGCTGCGTAATGTCCCTTGTGGATCAGTGAAGTTTGTGTCAGGTTAAGGCAGCTGATGTTAGACTGAACAGCGGGCTTCAGGGGCCTGCAGAGGGGAAGCATCTGCCTCATTATCCCGGGAGTCACCCTGAGAAGGACAGGTGTGTGTGTGTGTTTTCTTTTATACATATGTCAAAATCAAGTCTTAATTATTCCCTTCCACTTTGCCTTTGTCTGTTTTCTGTCTTACAGCAGCTGTTTTGTGATGCTCTGTTCTAACGGGCTCCTGACTGGTTGTACTGATGAAGCTCCCCACTGCCTCCAGCTCACCTCTGAGCACAAGAGCAGGTGTTTGTACTTTCTACTCTGCTACATGTCGGAAGAGGACTGAAAACTAAAAGTGCTTTTCATGATTGTATGAGACCTTTGAGCAAACAGAAATACAGTTTTTTTCAAAAATCGACAGTGCGCCTTATGTATTAATTCTGGTTGTGCTTATTGACCTTGAACTGATTTTATGTGGTACACGGCGCTCAGAAATCTGTCTAAATGTTTTAGTACGACTTTGTTTAGCTACGAAGCCGCACCGCTGGATGGACTGTCAGAGCGTTACAGCGACTGTAGTCTGGAGCCTTGAGGAGTAACACGTCCTGTGCTTCTACATCATATTATGGTGTGTTTGAGGAGCCTAAAATGGCCCCTGTTCAGAGACTCTGACTCACACACCCAAGACAAGTGAACTAACTCGGTGTTTGTCATTCCGGGAGACAAATGACCTGATGACACCGATATCTAGAGGTACTGCAGCTGTGGGAGCGTTGGACGACAGGAGGTGAACTCACATTCACCAAGACAGAGGCAACGCCGGGCGAGTTACACCACGAGTTACACCACGATCTGCAGATGGATCGAGGAGCCCGGGCCTTATAATCTGGTGCGAAAAATACAGTTTACAAATAAAAACAGCTGGGAAAAAAATCAACACAAATCTTTATCAAAGTCAGTACATTTGAAGCTTTATTAGATATCAAAATCTGCACAAAATACTTTTACTTTTTACTCTTTAAATACATTTTTAAACAGGTACTTTAACACTTTTCCTTAAGTAGATTTTTTTTTTCATATGGTGCTTTCACTTTGATTGTTTTTTGCTCCAGTACTTGTACTTACAGAAGTACTTCTACCACCACAGCCTCCACTGCTAAACAAAAGATAAATAAACTTATATATTTATAAAGGTGTTACACATGTCTAAGCTTTTTATTTCATGTGGGTGGTAGGGGTGTAACGATATCCAAATCTCAAGATATGATATCGTCACGGTATGAAGCTCACAGTACGATATTTATTACGATATCGTGGGGAAGCTCACGATATTATGATATTCTACAGAATAACAAGACTGAAACTAAAACGCTTTGACCAGTCATTTGGTACATTTATTGTCATTAGAGATGGAACGAAATCCAAATCTCTCTGTACGATATTTTCACTGTATCAGATTTATTGCAATATTTTGACTGTGAATTTGCTCCTTTTTCCTCTAAAAATGCTTCACAAGACTTAATCCAAAAAATGAAGATGTAAAAGTGCTTAGAACAGTTATTTCATCCCAAAGTATCAAAAAAAAAATTCATTGCGTTTGTTACACTTATTGCTCGACGCCTTATTCTCCTTAGAGAAAGTCAGACTGTGAGAGACTCTTGGAGCTCATTCACACATTTCAAGAAAACATGGGATCTGTCAGTTTGTTGAATCTGTTAATTTTCCCTCTGTTCCAGTTTGATGTTTTGTTTTTGTTTTTTTTCACTCTCGTTATAGATTGAGTTTTATCTCACTCTTTATTTATTTATTTTTTAAATCTGGTACATGTTTATTGTGACTATGTGACCTGATAGATTTTGTTCTGATTTTTTCCCTCTCTTTTTTCCTTTTTTTCCCCCTTTTTTGTGTGTGTTTCGTTCAGCTTTTTATCCTTATTTAGTATTTTATGCTGACAACGCTGATATATTTGGAAATGTTATTAAATAAAATTATGAAAATAAAAAGAACACTTATTTCTTCATGTCGTCTGCACTGAAACGGAGCAAAGGATCATGGTCTATGTAGTTCCCTCTGGTTTTTTTTTTAACTATTTCTGCATCAGAACTGTTCATTTAAGCAAAGAGACTTGGGATTCGATATATTGTGATGCTCCACGATATTATTGTGAGACCACCATATCACCATATTTACGTTACTGTTACATCTCTAGTGTGTATACATGTTCTTTATAAAGGTCTTTTTAAAGTAATCCTTGAAATGGGAGCAAAAAATACAGTGACTCTTGCTTGAAAAGTGTCCATATTATAAAAGAACCTGTCATACTTCAGCTTGTTGACGCCTGTCCCCCATAAACCAGGGTTCTTTTAATAGCTCTACATTCTACATCTCCTCGGTATTTTTGTAATTAGCATAAAAGCATGAACAAATTCATAATGAACAAATGTACCAAGAATAATTCAGGCTGCGTAACTACTTAATTATGAGGTTAGGAGTCAGGGTGTTAATGAAAGGCCATATATTTGATTTATTCCCTTGCAAAATGAGTCTTGCCCCAGTACATCTAATTTGAAACCATTTTATGTGATATTAGGAAGGACACTGTTTGCATTTTAGTTGTTGTTGGCTTTACCGTCGCGGCAACTCCACTCTCCTCTCTCGAGAGTTTTACAAAGCATTTATAAACTTATTGTGGTGAATAATTAAGATGTTTGGAACACATGAGGTAAGTGAAGAATAACTTTAGTTTAGAAATACTTTATTATCCCCACGGAAATCGACCGCAGCAAACCACGGAAAATGAACTTGTTCTATTTGTCACATTTTTAAATTAGTAACAACACTTAAAGGGAAGTCCGTTTCTAGAGGTGGTGGAATTCTGTCAGAAGCCAAAAAAACGGCACAGATCAGTGTTTCCTCGGCGGAGATCTCACTGTGGCAGTGAGTCTGTCAAGGCAACAAACTAGTGTAGTGATGGGGGCAAGTTCTGAACTTCCACGTAAAACACCAATTTGCTTCAGACTGAAGAAGCTTAACACCACTTTAACCCATCTGACAACAGCCACGAGTCTAACAAACCAAACGCTCTGCCTGGTTCACTCATTAGTGTCTGGAAACGTTAGAAAACAACTTTATAAGCACCTTACACTTCCCTCTGCTGATTTCCCACTGCACAGGCCAAAGCCCAAAAGACTCGATCGCCGATGTCGTTTCTAATCCCATTTCACGAGCAAGGACCACGACAACAACATGTGCGAAGCGAAAAGCGTTTATTATATGGAGACGAGGTGGGTCGGTTGGGTTGAGGCTCAGGGCGGGGGGTTCAGTCTCAATCTTCACATGGCCCAGCAGGAATGGGACTCCCAAAATTTAGAGAGAACCCAAGTGGGCTCGGTGGAGATCATCAACACAGGACTGGCAGGTGCTAGATGCCCAGTGACCGAGAATCTTTATTTTCCAGTCGGATAAACCAGCTTTGGCGGCGGACGTGGCAGCGCCGATGCGGAAGGAGTGGAGTGAATCGGAAATGTTAGTGAACCAGAACCTGGAAGCCATCTTGACCGTTTCCATGAAGAAGAGCGGGTCGTTGGAGGAATAGGAGGCGCGACATGAAGCGAGATATTTGATGACAGGTTTGTAAGGACTTAGTGGTGAGTTGAGGCGGAAGAGGTGGATGTGGAAAGAGTTTCCCAACCGATCCATTACTCCTGCGGAGAGTGAGAAGAGTGAATCGGGAGAATGTGTGGAGAGATCGGAAAGCCTGGGGTGGACGTACGGGTCGAAAAGCTCAACGAAGGAGCGAATTCTGAACATTGAAGGACCCCTTTAAATCTCTCTTCATGCTTTATTTAGGCTCTTAAAGGTTTAGCTAGCAAAAAGTGTAACCAGAAATTGTATTGTATTGTATTAATGTGTGACAACTTTGGAAACTTTGGAAATCGAAATTGGCAGGTGAACTTTTATCTCATATGGATACACAAACAATAAAGACGCATCCTAATACTGCTTACTACAAAACACGAGCCTGAGGAAACCAGAACGCCGCTGTGAATTCATGTGGACCAGTAGTTTCCGACTATTCTGAGCTGAATCGTGTTTGAAAATCCCCTCGGAAATTACCCACTTTCTACACCTTGAACGAGTCTTTCTCTCGGCTCGTTTGGGGATGTTTGCTCTGGCCCGTGTCCCAGAAAGCCCAGTTTTTTACACATGGGTTGACTGTAAATAGGCACATCGTTTCAAGTGTGCATATTTTTGAATAAAATATAGCTGCATTTTCTTTTTCATACCTGGGAAATGCTACAGCAGAACCTGGAGGTGGAAGTGTCTTGCTCAGGGGCAGGGCCAAGACTGCAGTGCACATCCACACACGGAAAAAACAATATGTAGGTAAGTTAAAATGAATTAAATTAAGAGCATTTTACTTTATTTGAGTCCATTCAACTTGACAAGTAAAATGATCTGCCAGTGGAATAAGAGTTTTTCTACTTAAAATATGAAAATACATCTGGCTACGCTTAAAATAAGAAAAAAAAAACAACTTCTTGCACTGAAAATATGAAACAAAATCGAATATTTCTTGAATTAAGAAAGAAACTCTTGATTGTTTTTTTCCCAGTGAAAACCTGATTTTGTCAGATCTTAGAAGCGGAGCAGGGTTGGGCCTGGTTAGTACTTGGACGGGAGACCAGGCTCCATAATGGGGCGTCAGTCATTGTGTCTTTAGGCAAAACACTTGTAATTTAACAGCACCGACTGTGTCATGTAGTGGTAGTTTTCTAGTTAGCAGTTACTTTTTATCTTTAGCTCAATACATCGGAAAAAAAACAATATCTAGGTAAGTTAAAATTACTTAAATTAAGAACATTTTACTTTATTTGAGTCAATTCAACTTAGTAAAATGTAAAGTAAAATGATCTGCCTGTGGAATATGTGTTTTTTTCTTAATTCAAGCAACATTCGGTTTTGTTTTTTTTATTTTAAGTGCAAAAAGTTGTTGTTTTTCTTATTTTAATTGTAGCAAGATGTACTTTCATATTTTACTTTTACTTGTCAAGTGAAATTTACTCGAATCATGGTAAAACTTTCTTAATTCGAGTCATCTTAACTCGACTAGTTCTTGTTTTTTTGCAGGGGAGATGCGAGAAAAAAGGCAGGTGAAGTGTCTTTCTCAAGGACAGTCAGCATCAATTACAACTGTTACAGTAAATTATGCTTAGAGGTGAGAACACGACCTCTGGGACACCCTCCAGTAAAGGAATAGTAGCTGTAGCAGCAGAAACAAAACTGCATTACTGGAATTTCACTTCAGCAGTATTTGGTACCTGGAATCAGGTCAGACCCATATATAAAGTATCATCTCTTATATCATCACAGGATTTTGTGGAATGCACTTTGTCTATTATATTTCTACCTGTACTGCAGATGTTTCCCCTGTGGCCCGAGTCTTCATGAGCCTTCAAAATTACAGCCAGTTCAAAGCGGTGCTGCGGGGTACGATTAGACCCCCAACACGACACAGGGGGGTGAGAGCAGGAATGCCCCTCTCCTCTTACACCAGCCTCACAGGAGCCCTCTGCATGTGTCTGTGTCTGTTCAACCTTCTGTGCATCATTTTCTTTTGTGAGGTTTGAGTCACGGACTTAATCAGAAACCTGGAGGTGTCAATAGTTTCATGTATTTTAGAGTAATCTCATGCTGTGAAAAAAGTTAGACACATTATACAAAACTGACTTTTTAGCACTTTGAACCATGTTATAACATTGTTCCCTCATCAAAAGCAGAGCTGCTGGAGTTATATTTCACTTCATTCATGCTGGTTTCAGTAATCCTTGATAAAAAAAGTCCTTTTTGCGTTCCCTTTGCCTCTGAACCTCAGGAGCTAAATCCACAGGCAGCTACACACTGAGCACCTGATGTAGTGAATGAGAGCTACTCCACAACTCGTGTGCACAGGGCTGAGCCGGTGTTCTGTTGAAATGAGCTACCTGGAGCCTAAATCAACAGTGGCGTCTATTGATTCACGCTCCCCCATCGAATCCGTACGCTCCGTACGCTTTTCCATTTACAGTTAAAATTGAAGTGAACCTGCCCAGTTTTACAACATATTTCTTTGGATTAGAGACAGTGGGTTTGATGCTGTTTGCACACGAAGATCACATTTTATACCAGAGTTATGTCACATTTACACTAATTAATATGAATATGCATAGTTCATTTGGACAGTCGTATTACGCTGTCAAATAGGGCTCCGACTAAAGGAGCTCATATCGACAGGTCAGTTTAACCACTGAATAATGACCCACTGTAGAAACAGCATTATTCACTCATTTATATGAATATTTGCAGAGGAGCTCATTTCGACAGGTCTGTATCTTCTAACAAATAAGACCCACTGTATAAGAGAAAGAAATGACTGGAAACACTCAAATCTTTAGATTAATAGTGTTAAATATATAATACTGTGAATTGTGAATGTGAATTTCCTATTATAATATACTGATACTTTATTTATACAACACCTTTTACGTTACTTTAAGTTACATTTTCTACACATGGAAACAAAATAAAATACAGTGTAATGAAAATGACTAAATCAAATATTAAATCCAAACTATTCAATCATCTAACACTGTTATTCTGCAGTGCAAAAAAGGATTTTCTAGCAGTTAAACTGACTTGAATTAAGCAAATAGCTTAAGCTTAAAAGATAAATTTTAAGATTTTTTACTTAATAAGATGACATTTTTTTATTTGTTTCAGGATATTCCATCCTGATTTATCTTATCTCGATATTACAACTTATTCTAAGCACTTTTTATATTAACTCAGTCCAGGTTAAGCCTCTTTAACTTCCTTCTCAAACCAATAAAGTGAAAAATTTTGCCATAAATACTTGAAACTCGTGTTTTCTGCTCAGAACAAGATTCATATTTCGTCTTGTTTTAAGAAAACTTGGTAAGTGAAAATTTCTTACTGCACTGGCAGAAAATTTCACTTAAAATAGGACATTTTTACCTCTAATTTGTGTTTTTTTTTCTTATTTTTGATAGGCCTTTTTTGCAGTGTGCCACAAATCTAACATACACAAGTCGGTTTCACATTTAACTGGTCAAAACAGACAATAAAACCAAAATACTTTTAAAATGTGACTTGTTCCTCCACTTCTGCCTCGGGAGCTCAAATCGACAGGACACCGCTGCTCCACCACTGCAAACTTTTTATTCATTTTCTTCTCCACTGGTGTCCGGCCAGATCAAACTCCACAGTTCAGAAACATAAACTCTCTATATACCGTAAATTCCGGATCACAAGCCGCTACTTTTTTTCTACACTTTCAACACTGCGGCGTGTAATATGAAGCGGCTTTTTTATTTTTTTTTTCATCGCGGGAAAAACATGGACCAATAAAATGAATAAGTAGTTCACTGAGGTCCAATGAAATTGTATGATTAATCACAACTTCCTTATTTCAGTCTTTCTGCTAACCCTCATCAACATGGAGAATACCAGACGAAAAGCATATGATGCAGCTTTTAAACTAAAAGCGATCACTCTGGCAGTTAAAGAAGGAAATCGAGCTGCTGCCCGTAAAATTGGCATAAACGAGTAGATAGTGCGAAGGTGGAGGCTCCAGCAAGAAGAACTGAGCCAGTGTAAAAAGACAACCAAAGCTTTCAGAGGACTGGGTTAACACGCAAAGAGCGGCCGCGATGTTTCCGCTGTACAAATCAGACTGAAGGCTAAAGCGATCGCTACCGTGGTTTATTCCCAGAGCGCCAAGGTGTGTATGTGCATGTCGCGTGTGTGTGTCCCAAGTGTGTGAAGGTGTGTAAGTGCCTGTGGCGCGTGTGTGTCCCAAGTGTCACCAGTGAGCGAGTCCGTCCCCAGAGTTCAGCGGGGGACCGCGTCATGCCCGTCGGAGGCGCTCAGGCGGCGGGGACACAGAAGCGAACCCCCCGCCTAGTCTTTGGCCAGCGGTTTATAATATGGTGCGGCTCATATAATTACAAAATTGATTTTTCTTCATAAATCTGAGCATGCGGCTCTTAATAGGGTGCGCTCTGTAGTCCGGAATTTACGGTAAATGGACATAGTTAATGCATCAGCCACCGTGTTCCAAATAGGAAGTTCCCAGGCGGCTCTTCCGGCTCCTTCTGACCACGGATCTCTAACTTACATTGGAATGTTTTGCCCCCGTCAGTGTAACTCATCATTTTGATCTTAAAATGTTCGTATTAACCTGCTCTACATGATTCTGAGCATCGCAAGCTTCGTTTGAGCGGAGCCGACGCCACTGATCTCAGTCCACTTCTTTATACAGTCAGCAAGGTGAACGACATCTAGATTTACATAAAATACACTCAGCACTGACCTTATTTTCATCAGATTGCTTATAATAGATGCCGTCACTTTGACTCTGACCACTTTCACTTTATGTCACTGGAACTCTTGTGGTGGAGGAAATCAGGTGGAAGTTTACGTGAGCTACAAAATGATGTGAATAAACTCAGCATCGAGAGTTTTTCCAGGATTGTTGCGTCACAGGAAGAAACCCTGTGTTTTAAGTGTATAAATAATCACCAGACTTGTTCAAATCACGTCTGTCGTCAGATCCTGTTCATGACAAGGATGTGCTTATGTTCAGGTGTTTGGGCCTGTTTGTTAGTGTCTGAGATTAGGACTAGGACTAGGGATGTAACAATAACTAAAATCTGGTGATATCGTCTGGTCAAAGGTCTCACAATAATATCGTGACCATCACAATATATCGAATCCCAAGTCTCTTTGCTTAAATGAACAGTTCTGATGCAGAAATAGCTAAAAAAAAAAAGCAGAGGGAACTACATAGACCATGATCCTTTGCTCCGTTTCAGTGCAGACGACATGAAGAAATAACTGTTCTAAGCACTTTTACATCTTCATTCTTTGGATTAAGTCTGTGAAGCATTTTTAGAGGAAAAAGTTGCATATTTACAGTTTTGTGAGCCTCCACAGAAAAAGTCAACATGATAAATATTGAGCCCAAAAATAACTGTTCCACTTTCACATACTGAATCGTAAGTACATACAGTAACTAGGGAAGCACTGATACAATCCAGCTATTAGCTATCGGTGCTGATATTGGAAATTTTGATTGCTCGTATATCGGTTTCAAGATATCGCTTCAGTCTCATTTTGGTCTATAAACTGATATAAGACAATATACTAGTCAATATTGGCCCATACTACCGTGTGCATTTGGATAATATTTAATATGGGTGTAACGATATCCAAGTCTTACGATACGATATCAATTTTATCGTCAAAGGTCTCACAATAACATCGTGGAGCATCACAATATATCGAATCACAAGTCGAATAGTTATGGTGCAGAAATAGCTTTAAAAAAACAGAGGGAACTACACAGACCATGATCCTTTGCTCCGTTTCAGTGCAGACGACATGAAGAAATAACTGTTCTAAGCACTTTGTAAGTCTTGTGAAGGCATTTTTAGAGGAAAATATCACAATAAATATCATACGGTGAGATGTATATGGTGAAAATCTGGTACAGAGAGATTTGGATATCGTTCCATTGTGAGCTTTCCCACGATATCGCAACAAATATCGTACTGTTAGGTTCATACCGTGATGATATCGTATCGTGAGACTTAGATATTGTTACACCTCTATAAAATACCATTGTAAATTCTCAGTGTTGTTGCATAAAACCACTTGACGTAATAGATTCAAGTGTCAGCAAAGTGCACACGCGTATCTGCAGTTCTCACTGAAGTCTGAAATATGTCTTACTCACAAAGTTATTGATGGCCCTCGACGCCGTCTCTGAAACGCCGGTGAACACGACACGGTAACAGATTCCTTTTTTATGATATAATCGTTTCGTCTTTGCTCCAGACACCAGACACGCCTCATATCCATAAACACGCATACATCCATTTGGCAAACGGAGCGAAATTCAATACATTTCCATATTCATGAAACCCTGCGATCCGCTTCTGTCACTATCACCTTTTCGCACACATCCTTCTTGTTGATCTTTCCAGTTCTTCAGGGTCGTTGTGCAGTGATTTTCCTTTTTTTTTTTTTCTTTTCTGTTTTCTTTTGGAAGACACAAAAGCGATGTATCAATTATGTGACTGTGCCAAAGATTTGTTCAGACGCTTTGTTCGGTCGCTGAAGTTGACGGGGGACAATATCTTTTTGAGGTCTCCATGGAAACACAAATCAAGCTGAAAGGGTTACAGACTGCACACACCACACTCCTGTCATCACTGCTGGTTAAATTTAGCAGGTGACATAGTCAGCCGGCAACTGTCTGGACGGGACATATATTCTCCTGCAGCAGATGGTTCGAATGCCACTCCAAAGCTCCCCTCGGCTTCCCCGTGTTGCACAGTTCACCGCCACGGGGGCTTCTGGGTAACTGAATTCAAGCAAGTTCAGGCCCTAGACATTACAACCATATGTGCAGATGGGAAGGTGTAATCTTCCATTCATCCGTTGGTCGAAAAAGTTTCAGAGGCAGACATATGGTGCCTGGGATCCACAATAAACGCCTGAATGGAGCTCAACACTGACCGCCAAACTTTATATGTTTATATATGAAGTTTGAAAGCTTGTTCAGAAGAGGACTAACGATATCCAAGTGTCACGATACGATATCATCACAGTATGAACCTCACGGTATGATATTTTTGATCATTTAATTAATCATTGCGTTTATATAGCGCCTTTCAAGACACCCAAAGTGCTTTAGAGTTCAAAACAAAGACAAAGGTGCAAAAAATTACAAAGCTTTATTTTATGATACTGTATTCTAAAAATGAACCTTTGCAAATGTAGAAATTTACCAAAATGAAACTAACTAAACACAGCAAATCAAAGTGAGCAATGTCAAACCAAATGTTAACGTATATCCAAGTTTCATGATACCATATGGTCACAGTATGAACCTCACAGTACAATATTTGTTGCGATATCGTGGGAAAGCTCACGATATTATGATATTCTACAGAATAACAAGACTGACTCTAAAATGCTTTGTCCAGTCATTTGGCACAACATTTATTGTCATTAGGGATGGAACGAAATCCAAATCTCTCTGGACGATATTTTCACCATAAACATCTCACTGTACCAGATTTATCGCAATATTTTATGGTGAATCTGCTCCTTTTTCCTCTAAAAATGCTTCACAGACTTAATCCAAAGAATGAAGATGTAAAAGTGCTTAGAACAGTTATTTCTTCATGTCATCTGCACTGAAACGGAGCAAAGGATCATGGTCTATGTAGTTCCCTCTGGTTACTGAGCCATTTCTGCATCAGAACTGTTCATTTAAGCAAAGAGACTTGGGATTTGATATATTGTGATGGTCACGATATTATTGTGAGACCTTTGACGATATGATATCACCAGATTTACGTTATTGTTACATCCCTATTGTTCAGGCATAATCAGCTATGTGGTAACTTAAGACCTCTAATTTCATTTTCAATTTATTTCTAAAACTGCCTAAAGTTAATTCAGGCATTTCGCTGAATCTTGTGTTTTAAATGTGTTTCTTGTACTTCTTGTACTTTCTTGTAAATACCGCATTATGGATATTAGTTAGCTGAACTCTTAATATATGAATTTTCAAGTCTATGGGAAAGTCTATGGGAAAAATGGATGGAAAATTTACTACTACTATACTACTCAAAACAAATACAGCTGCTTATGAGGAAAAAGAAAGGAAATCAAATAACACAGGGGACTAAAAAACAAAATCAAATAGCAAAGCACTAAACGAGAAGAGAAATTGCATTACTCTTCAAATGATAAATAACCAATGAGCTCCTACGTTTCACAAGTGTCACTGAAGCTGAGTTTGTGTCCAGACTCAAATCCCTCTGTATAAAAATATCATTCTAGACTCACCAGGAAAAGCCATCCAGACAATTAAAATGGCGAAATCTGTGAGCCCCGAGGAAGAATCTGCATTGGCCTCCAACTTTTTGCAAATAATGGACTTAAACTGTTCATTCAGCGTGCCTCGGATGAGCTCTTGGAAGCCCCTATAACTATTAGGCCCTGCAGGTTTTACACTACGTATGGGTCTCCATTTTGAGATTTTAATGTTCCTTGAGGAGCGGCTGATTTTCCTTGTAGGACCCATTGATGCACTCTCAACTCTACTCCCATCTGGACAATTGGTTTTGAGATTGAGACATTACCATCCAGAAATCATTTGCAATCTGAAGGAGCTGGACTGAGAAGATAAAACCGTACACGGGGTCAGGTTTGTGCTGACTCAGGTGCGGGTATCGCGGTGCAAAGTGTCAAATGTGCTTTACTGAAACTCCTAAACAAGACCATGAACGCTTGTATTGATCACAGGTTCCTGAATATTAGTTGTTTAAATCCATTTAGTATTTTTTTCTTGAGTTTTCAGAAAATCTCAAAGTTTCTGACAGTATTTGCCAGAACACCTCAGCCCTTTTTTGCTTTACAATCGCCTCGTTTACATGAGACCTTTAAATCCGAAGAGCATGTAAACACTTACTTCCTAAAGTTTATTCCGATTTAAACTTAATTCCGAATTAAGTGGGTGGGTTATTCCATTCTTAAATCCTATTTAAATAATTCCTCGATCATGTAAACATTTATTTTGCTTAAAAATAACTCGGGTCGTTCAGTGCATTAGGTCGCCCTGCTGACGCTGATGACGCACTGCAGGATGGCGGTCCAGAGCAAGAGCTGGTCTCGAACCGAAACCATTTTTTTAAAATAAGTGCGCTGGAAGAAGAAGAATTGCAAATAATCAAAAGAGAAGATGGAAGAAACATAAAAACACGAAAGAGGTATCGGAAAAGTTTGGAGAAGGAGGGTCCGCGGACAGAGACGCTGAGCAGAGCAGAAACACGTGGAAACAGTTGAAGCAGGAGGACGACAAGAAGCAGGAGGACGACAAAAAGCAAAAGCGGCTCGAACCATCAAACTTTTCATTTCTGAAGAGATGGACGAGTCCTCGGCAGACGGACCTTGGCAAATGCCGACCGCCGTGGAGTCGAACAGGGGTTTGATGAAGAATCTGTGATCTCCGACGAAAATATGTCAGGTCAGCCCAACACTTTCTTTAGTTGGAACATTACAACACGTTACTCTTAACGTTACCACCCTGACCACTCCTTCCTCCCTCCTCCGACACTCTTTCCTTCTCCTCCTCAGCTCGCAGACGCAACACCTGATGATGTAATTTTGGAGCTGCTGTTTTATTATCATCAGAAAGACTGTGGAGATAGTTGTATCACAATTGCATCCATGGTGTAACGACAAACTGAGAGGACAAAAAAACAGATAAAAAAACAGTAGCAGCTGAAGTGTGCGTTTTCTCTGGTCAACGTAAATATGTTTATGTCTCTGTCCAGTCAGAACCCTTCCCCACCCCCAGACATCGAGCAGAATTAAATAAAACCGATAAAACGTGTTTTCCATGTAAACCTTTATTCGGAATTCTTATTTACATGTAAAGGAGAAGGAGAATAATTTAATTCTGATCTATTGCTCATGTAAACGGGGCCATTGTTTCCTCATATTTACTACTCAACATTCCACCATAGGTTCAGAACACACCGAGATACATGTAGAACACCCCCAGCATGATGTCATTGCAAAGTATTTAGCAAAAAAAACATAAAAATCGTGGATCCGTTGGAGCGGCTGTGACTGAACGCTTATATCCATGGTGTTCTGGAGGTATAAGAAACGAATGAACCAAAAGAAAACGGGGAGAATATGCAAATTCCACGTCGAAAGGTTATCTCCGGGAACTAAACCCAGGGCTTTGTTGCTGTGAGGCGACTCAGGCACTAACCTCCCCATTCTGTCCTTCCATGAGAGTTTAGAGGCAGATAAGAGGGCAACAGTTTCTGCTATGCACAAAGGAAACCAATCAGACAAGCTGCCCACAACATTATAAAGAGAAACTCATTTTGGATTTGATAAATTGAATTTCTGGTTATGTGTCTGTTTTTTTTTTCCACAGCACAAACTTCCCCATAACCCCCGGGGCCATCTGGATCTTAATGTGATTTGAAGACCTTTGCCAATTTGCTTGTTTGCTTTAATGCGACATATTGTTTATTATTATTTGCACCGTGTAACCTTTCTGATAAATGGTCAACAACTCCCACTTATTGCTCTTTATTCCGCTTCTTATTATGGGGCTCATTCGGTGGACTTTTCACCATTCAAAATATTCTGTTTTAAAATGGGATTTGCGATGCATTGTAATTGTTTTATTATTCTGAAAACCCATGAATAAAGCAAGTACTTGACCAATTAACTCATTTAATTCATTAATCATTGGATTTTGGACCCTTTGACCATCACCAACACACGCACCACGTTCATACTAGACAATGCGGATGAAGGGTTTTTCATGAAATAGATGTATTTATTGAATTATATGTATATATATTAGTGCTGTCAAAAATATTGTATTAAAGAGTTAATGCAAAACAATTTTAATGGTGTTAATTTTTTTTATCGCAAACTAGTTTTTTCATAAACTGTGGCCACTGCTGTAACGTTAGAAATCTACAGGATCCGACTGTAAACAGGAAGAAAAACAATATGTACAAAACAGAGAAGCCCTGTGTGTGCTGATGTTATTCATACAAGGGAAACACGAAATAAATTCGCTCCAAAATATACCACGAATCCACACTGACCTTCGATTATATCTCTGACCTTCAATCAGACAGAAGTGTTTCAGCCTCTCTCCTCCTGTCCTCTCTGCTCTGAGCTGTTTTATCTCCATAAACTCCTGGAGGAGCAAATCACAGCAGGACTCACATCTGTCTCACTGTTTAATACACATTTCTGTCGCTGGACTTATTTTCTCCTCTAAACCGTCGCTGCTGCAGATCCACGAGCTGCTGCCACATGGAAACAAACAGCAACGTGGGACATAAACTGTATAAATGGATCTATAATACATTTAATAATAAATTTTATTATAGTTCTATACTTGGGGCAGATGGGGCGACAAACACGTTCACAAACACAGCTGCAATAAAGAAAAAACATTTGCATAACTTTTCTATGTTGATAAGAGGATTAAAATGACTTTTCAAGGGACAAAAATGTGCTATTAATTTGCAATTAAACGCAACTTAACTATGATATTCATGAGATTAATCACAATGAAATATTCTTTGACATTGATGAAATTGATTGACGGCACTAGTAATATATATATATATATATATATATATATATATATATATATATATATATATATATATATATATATATATATATATATATAAAACGCATTTCTCACCTTCCACGGTGGTTGGTCTCTCTCACCCTCATCAGCTCGGGTCCTCTACCAGAGGCCTGGGAGCTTGAGAGTTCTGCGCAGTATCTTTGCTGTTCCCAGTACTGCACTTTTCTGGACTGAGATGTCTGTTGTCCTTCCTGGGATCTGCTGTAACCACTCCTCCAGTTTGGGGGTCACGGCCCCGAGTGTCCGATCACCACAGGCACCACTGATGCTTTCACCTTCCAGGCTCTCTCCAGCTCTTCCTTGAGCCCCTGGGCTTTCGCTGGTTTGTCGGGTTCCTTTTGCCTGAGCTTGCCATTGCTCGGTATTGCAATGTCCACCACCACGGCTTGGTTCTCCCGCTTATCCAGAACCACGATGTCTGGTTGGTTCGCCATCACCATTCTGTCAGTCTGTATTTGGAAGTCCCACAGGATCTTGGCCCGCTCATTCTCCACAACCTTTGGAGGCGTTTCCCACCTTGATCCTGGGGTTTCCAGCCCGTACTCTGCACAGATGTTTCTGTACACTATGCCCGCTACTTGGTTATGTCTGTACGCTTTCCCTGCCAGCATCTTACACCCTGCAGTTATGTGCTGGACTGTCTCAGGCACTTCTTTGCACAACCTACACCTTGGGTCTTGTCTGGTGTGGTAGATCTGGGCCTCTATTGCTCGGGTGCTCAAGGCCTGCTCCTGTGCAGCCAGGATGAGTGCCTCTGTGCTGTCCTTCAGACCAGCCCTCTCCAGCCATTGGTAGGATTTCTTGATATCAGCCACTTCAGTTATGTTCCGGTGGTACGCCCCATGTAGGGGTTTGTCCTGCCATGATGGTCCCTCCAGCACCTCTTCCTCTGCGCCCCACTGTCTGAGACATTCTCTGAGCACGTCATCAGTCTGGGCCTTGTCACTGATGTACTTGTGGAGCTTGGATGTTTCATCCTGGACAGTGGTTCCCACACTCACTAGTCCTCGGCCTCCTTCCTTCCGGCTCGTGTACAGTCTCAGGGTGCTGGACTTGGGATGGAACCCTCCATGCATGGTCAGGAGCTTTCGTGTCTTAACATCTGTGGTCTGTATCTCCTCCTTTGGCCAACTTATGATTCCTGCTGGGTATCTGATCACTGGCAGGGCATAGCTGTTTATTGCCTGCGCCTTGTTCTTGCCATTGAGCTGGCTTCTTAGGACCTGCCGTACTCTTTGCAGGTATTTGGCTGTTGCCGCTTTCCTTGTTGCCTCGTCAAGGTTGCCATTTGCCTGTGGGATACCAAGGTACTTGTAGCTGTCCTCAATGTCTGTTATTGTTCCCTCTGGGAGTGAGACCCCCTCTGTGTGGACTACCTTCCCTCTCTTTGTCACCATCCTACTACACTTCTCGAGCCCGAATGACATTCCAATGTCCAATATATATATGTATATATATATATGTATGTATGTATATATATATATATATATATATATATATATATATATATATATATATATATATATATATATATATATATATTATATATATAAAATGGCATACCGTTTAGGAAATTAAAGAATATATTGAATGCTTGAATATATGGAATGAAACCTGAAAACGATGTCATCACGGCACTGGCGCCATCTTTTGTTTCTTTCATTTCGTAGCCTACCTACCATTGTCAGCATGAGCGAGTCTGCAAGAAATTTAGTTGCAGCAATAATAAATCACGAGGAAGCAAACAATGCCCTGGCGAATGCATGTAGTTTTACGAGAAATACACATTTTAACATATACCGCTCTACGGACGAAGAAATTCATTCCTTTTTTAATAGAGGTGGACATGTGAACCCCACAGGCCAGGTGTGTCAGTCAACCGTTTCAAGAAACATGCCTGCGCCCTCACAGGAGGCACCTGCAGCCCCAACCTACAATCTACGTCCATACACACGAAAGGGCCCAAGACACAAGAGGTAAGGAAATAATTTAATACATTTTAATTGCGGTTGAGAAAAGTTTCTTAAGCCTAGCCCCTGGAGGTGTTTATACTGGACTGGGCTAGGCCAATAGTCCATGATAAATGACTGCAGGGGCTAGGCTTAAGTTGAAGCACCAGGTTAAACGGGGCTGTTGTGCGTACCGTCTCCACAATCGCATGCAATTAGCCTAAAACATGTTTAACATCTCAGATACCAGGGGAAAGTATCCTACAACCACAGAAACATACACTCAACTCTCACTACATGCACTGACATCTCTCATTAGACAGCTGGAATGGTTTGTCTCTTCTAAACCTTCTCCCTCTTTGAGTAAGATAATAGAAAAGTTGCTTGCTATTACTGTATAATTACCGCAAATTAGCGATTAGCATTACTGCTAAATAGTCTTAGAAGGTTTAACATGTCTAATATTTCTGTTGTTCGTTGTTACTAATTAGAGAAAACGAAATGAAACTTTTCTCAACCGCAATTAAAATGTATTAAATTATTTCCTTACCTCTTGTGTCTTGGGCCCTTTCGTGTGTATGGACGTAGATTGTAGGTTGGGGCTGCAGGTGCCTCCTGTGAGGGCGCAGGCATGTTTCTTGAAACGGTTGACTGACACACCTGTGGGGTTCACATGTCCGCCTCTATTAAAAAAGGAATGAATTTCTTCGTCCGTAGAGCGGTACATGTTAAAATGTGTATTTCTCGTAAAACTACACGCATTCGCCAGGGCATTGTTTGCTTCCTCGTTATTTATTATTGCTGCAACTAAATTTCTTGCAGACTCGCTCAGGCTGACAATGGTAGGTAGGCTACGAAATGAAAGAAACAAAAGATGGCGCCAGTGCCGTGATGACATCGTTTTCAGGTTTCATTCAATATATTCAAGCATTCAATATATTCTTTAATTTCCTAAACGGCATGCCATAATATATATATATATATATACATATATATATATATATATACATATACATATATGTATATATATATATATATATATATACACATATATATATATATATATATATATATACACATATATACATATATACATATATATATATATATATACATCATAAGATAAGATAGGACTTTATTGATCTCGCAGTGGAGAAATTCAAAAGTGCAAAAAAGGAAAAAAGTGTGATGCAATCAAGATAAATGATAACAATAGAAATAATAATAATAATAATAATAATAATAATAATAATAATAATAAATAATAATAATAATATAAAGTGAATAAGTATATGTACAAAATTTACAAAATATAATGTTCTTTTTGGTTGAAATCTTAAGGCTGTACCATATTTTTTATGTCTTAAAAATGTGAAAACAGAACCAGCTCATTCCTCATTCCCTGTATTATTACCCACAATGAGTTTATAAAAGGTTTTCACAACTTTAAGAGATTATAGCTCACTTTTGCTGTGATGGTAAAGCTAACAACTCCCATGCTAACATGCACTTCCATTATCTAATGAATAAAAGGCATTATTAATTAGATACAGACAGTAACAGACGTATTTTGACCTGAAGAGCTGCTGCTACAACATCAAATATGGGGAAAAATCCAGTCCAGAACCTTAAAACATTTAAATGGCGCTGAAAATAAATTCTCAAGTTTACCAGTCTTGCATCAGTCACGCGTGGGTTTCTGAGGGCTTTCACAAGATTTTATGACTCATGTTGCCTCCAAAGGACAGTGGGTGTTCGGGGAGTTCATCACAGTTTTTGACGTCCTGTCTTTAAAGGGACAAAGGAAGGACAAAAGGAATAAAACACACCGGTTCTCAAGTCTTTGCTCTCGAAATCACCACCCTATGACCCCATTCTGTCAGAAGAGAATGAAAAAAAAGGAAATATATTTTTAAAAAAGAAGTGGATTGCAATGCCATTGTGTTTCTAGAATGTCATGATGCTTTAGTCCCAGATGGCAGCAAGAGACAGGTTTTCTACTGGTAAAATTGGACTTTTCCATGAAATATACAAAAGGTAAATGCACAAATGTTGAATCTCATCATTTAAACAAACAGAACTCTATGGAAAACTGAACTTTGGGACAGTTTTTCTCATATGGATAGACTGAGCAATTAAGGTGATATTTACAGTAAAACAGGTTTATTTTTCCTGGACACCGCCCCAATCTGGAGCAGTTTTCAGGTATTTCTGACTGAACCCATGTACCACGGACCAAGCGAGGAGGATCAAGCGGGAAATTATTCACGATGGTCAGACACACCTGGCCACAAAACAATAAATTACTTTTACTTACTTTTAAAACTTTGTTCACTTCTCCGTTCCTTTACTTTTCACATTCTTCTTCATGTTGAGGGACTATTTTCTTATATATGGGTCAATGATGTCTAGGGATTTTCAACAGGCATATTTTAAAATATAAAAAAAACAAACATTTCTATTTAACTTTTTCAAATATTTACAGTGTCAGGTGCATAAATCTGTGTTTAACATTTATATAAAGCATTTTTAGTGTTTTTTTTATGTACATGAATTGCTACGACCTTCAAAAATGTCATGTGGTGCGACCGAGAATAACCTTAAAACTTTATTTTCTAAAACAAATTTTTTAAAAATTTTTAAAAATTTGAACTTTTTAGCAGAGGAAAATGCAATTGGACAGAAAATTTAGGCATCACGTCAATTTTATGTCAATGATCCATATCAGTCGCCGCTGCTGATCTTTCTATCAGGAAGTACAACTCACTGCTGCTGCTCAGACACAAATCCTTCAAATGCAACGGTTGGTTTAACTTCTAAAATGATTCTCTGGACACAGATGTTCACATGGACAGTCTGGAGTTCTAATAGTTTTTCCTCGGGTCTGTGGAGTGGGTCAGACTGTTTTTAGTGGCAGGACGACTGTGGCCATTGACATCCACTAGCCTAGCACCAGCACCTCTGCAAATACAAGGACTGGAGGAAGATTTAAGTGTATAAGAGTCTCTGGCTCACTAGGAACTGAGGCCCGATGTCCAAAATTCTGAACTGTCCCTTTAAGCAGTTATAATACAGTGTCCTGTAGTTTGAGTTGCATTTTGTGTCATTCACATGTTTCAGTAATCCTGGTTTATTATATCTCCAGAGCTGAAAATGCTCTGTTCCACCTTGTCATGAGGTGGTAGCTTTCATGTTAACAACAACCTTTTATCTTCAGTGCAGTGGAGACGTTTTTGATGAGGAAACAACATCATAACATAGATCCAAAAATAGTTTAATTTCGTCCGTTTACAAAGCCATGAGAACTCTTGAACCGCTTTGAGTTTCTTCCGCCTGATCCACAATCCCGGCCCGTGATTGGTCCAACGTTTATCCCACTGGCGACAGAGGGACCGTCGTGACAAACATTGCGGGAATGCGTCATGCCGTCCAGGGTAAACACGAACCGACTGAAATGACAAGAACAACAGAACATTTGTGCTTTATCTGCAGCAGATGTTATCAGGGCGTGCTTGTGAAACCCTTTATTTTTAACTTTAACGAGCTCAAGATGTGACACGTAACACTGATCGCCGTTGTTATTCCGCGCAACGGCCGTGAGATCTGATGTAATCCGCTTTAGACAAGAGACTGTGAATTTCGATGTCCTAAGTGATCATGGTGAGAAATAAAAACAAAAGAAAACCATCCGAGAGCTCCTGCGGGGTTAATCGTGCAGGGTCAACCAAGAGAACCGACGCTTGACCGCTGAAGAGAACCCTGAACTACCAATGAATACATTTTAATAACTCACAACTTGTTTACATGGAAGTCTTTATTTGCATATTCATGAACATTTACTTGTAAATACGCCAGAAATAGCCCGAAGGCGACTTTACATCTGTAGTCGCTGGCAGGTCAGAAAGAAAGAAGCAACATCAGTCAATCAAACTTCATTTATAGAGCGCTTCTCATGCAAAAAAACATGCCACACAAACACTTTACAATAATTAAAAAAGAACAATCCCACATTTCCTTCCACCACCTCCACAAAGCTAAACTAAACAGGTGAGTCTTGAGATTATTACCGATAATACAGATAATTCAAAGGGTAAACATGGTAGAAACAGCACAATCATGACATAATAATAATAATAATAATAATAATAATAATAATAATAATAATAATAATTATAGCCGCAAGCGGGGATGATCGGCCCTCGCGTGCGCCTACGCTGCACCCTGCAAATACCGTGCCCTACAAAACATTGTGCCGTGCAAACAGTGCGCCTAGCAGACGACATGCCCCACACTAACCCTAACAACCGTAAGCCCCAACCACACTTTTCATATGCTTTATAGTGTATTATATTTAGGCCAAGATTATGTATTAGTGATTCAAATTTGCTAGGCCAACACATCCTCCATCAGAAAAATTACATACTGAACCTTTGATTGTTGAGGAGTCTCTCCTGGCCAACAGTGAAAAATTCACCATGTCCGTAATGTATTTTTTTGCTTGTAGTCATGCATAGATTTCAATTCCCAAATTTGGTAGAAATCCGATAATGTTGACGTTTCATGTCTAGGGGGCGCTATAGTGTAATTTTCCATATGCTTTATATAGTGTTTTATATTCAGACCGAGATCAGCATCAGTGATTCAAATTTCAGCACGATCGGACTAAGTCTGTGCCAACGGCCAAATCTTCACATTGAATATTGTCTAAATTTTGATTGAATTTTGTGGCTTCGCCCCACGTAAACGTGACAGTTTTCAAAAAAATGGAGCAAACGTTTGTAGCTGCACTTCTCTAGATGATGTACAGTGATTTTCAGCACTTCTCTAGATGATGTAGGTGATTTTCAGCACTTCTCTAGATGTAGGTGATTTTCAGCACTTCTCTAGATGATGTAGGTGATTTTCAGCACTTCTCTAGATGTAGGTGATTTTCAGCTCTTCTCTAGATGTAGGTGATTTTCAGCTCTTCTCTAGATGTAGGTGATTTTCAGCACTTCTCTAGATGTAGGTGATTTTCAGCCCTGTGGGTGAAACGCCTTCAGAGGAGTTCGTTCAAACACAACATGAGCCAAAATGTGGACTCTGCATTTTGAAGATTTCAATCCAAGATGGCCGCCTTCTGCTTTGTCAGGGGGCGTGGCCATAACAATATTTTTTGTTTGTCTTCACATGATGAATGTGTGTACCAAATTCCATGGCTCTATGACAAAGTTGAGCTGGGACGGCTCCCATAGGAGTGGGCGGAGCCTAATATTCGAGGTGGCGAATTATCTCCATTTTTTGATCCCCACACATGAAACCTATATTTTCTCGAATGTCTCATCATTTCTGAACTTTTGGCAAAGTTTGGTGAGTTTTTGAACATTTTTCAATGTGTTTGCAGGGTCACGTTTTATTTCAGTCTGTGGGGGGTGCTATTGCACCAAATTAAATTTTTTTCACATTCAGTCGCTTTAGGGCAGAGAGTTTAAGAACTGTGCCAAATTTCATTGAAATCGGAGTTCGTTTGAGCAAATAGGAGCAATTTGAAAATTTCCAAAACTTGTGTTGATTATTTGTGGCTTCACTGCTCAGAGACGTCAGGCGGATTTAGGATGTGGATATTTTTGGACGTTTGGCCCCTGGAGATAATGTGACCAAATCTGAGGCTGTTTGGGTGACGCCCGCGGAGGAGTGCAGTTCAGCTTCACTTTAATCCAAGATGGCCGCCCCCTGGTGTGTCAGGGGGCGTGGCCATAATATTTTTTACTCTTCTTGGCAGGATGAACTTCTGTGTTAAATTTCATGATTCTATGTGCTAATTTTTTTTGGTGTGATTCATATTCCCGAAAGCATTTTGTCTCGTTAGGGGGCGCTGACGAGCCATTTTATTGAACAGACAGAAGGAACAGACTCCACTGACTGCCTGGCTGTAGCAGATGATCGGTTTCTTCCATATTACAGGTGTCGGAGCTTTAATGTTTGACAGTAAACCCAAGCCCACCGTGAGTGAGTCCAGAGCGGCCAGCAGCCTGATGGAGCTCACTGAAGCCTGTGGGGTCCAGCAGCCTGATGGAGCTCACTGAAGCCTGTGGAGCTCCTAAAGAAGAGAGGCAGGGACAGAGCAAACAAAAGGGAACAAAAGAGGACTGAATACAACAGTGATAATAGTAAATGATTCAATAGTGGTCTTGACTAGATTTTAAGTCAGGAATCTAAACTTGTATCTCTCCACCACCTTCCAAGCAACTCGCCCAGGGCTTTCTCAATGATACATATTGTGCTGAATAACAGATTTTAATGCCTTTGGCCATTATAAATATACAATTTTGATATGCGACTTTGTGTACTAATAACTGGATAATGGTTTAAATTAGGGCCGTCAAACGATTAATTTCTTTAATCATGATTAACTATGAAATTTGAGATGTATTGCAATTTTAAACAAGAGCTCCGCCAGCGGGGCAAAATACGCCCGTACTTTGAATTATTGTATATAGAATTAAGTTAGAATTTGTCAAACCTAGTTAAAGATGAATTGTTGGTGCAGTTTGGAAGTTTGACATTCCTAGGTGAGACGGTTGTCGAGTTAGAGCGCGGACAAGAAATTGTCCACAGACAGACGGACAGACGGACGGACGGATAATCAATAGGGAAATCTGGCTCTTGCAGTAGGAGTATGAGTATGACATCATCACATTCTAGAATCGGAATTCCACCAATCAGATCGCAGCAACAGAACTTAAAGACACTACAAAGCTTTGATGTGTCAAAGCTCAAAGAAGCAGAGAATGTGGGTTGTTCTCGCTTTCAGCAGCAGAACATTTGAGAAGAGAGTTCAGATCTACGGCACGTAACATAAAAGGACAGAGATGGAAGATAAAAAGACAGATGGAAAGAGGCTTCACTTCCACTGTGAGAGGGCACAGAGACAGACATGTCTCTGTGCAAAGATATCCATTTTCAAATACAAAACCAAACATGAACACTGTGTTCGAGGAATTGAGGAGGGAGCAGAAGTTGTGCGATGCTTTGCTCAACGTGGTCGGGCGTGCACTCCCAGCTCACAAACTGGTTCTGTGTAGCTGCAGCACATACTTTAAAAGCCTCTTCACTGACAGGTCCAGCCCTGACTGCCAGGTGTTTGAGATCTCCAATGTGTCAGCTGATATCATGAAGATTATCCTGGACTACTGCTACACCGGGGTGGTGCACATCACCCAGGAAAACCTCCAGGAGCTCTTTATAGCTGCTGACTACTTAGATGTGAGCGGCATTACAAGGGTCTGCTGTCAGGTCATGAAGGAGCAAATGTCCCCAGTAACTGCATCACTGTATGGGGTATCTCAAACAAGTACTACTACCCCCAGCTGAGGAAACAAGCCTTCTTATACGTCCTGAAGCATTTCGAAGAGGTGGTGACCAGCTCTGAAGAGTTCTTCCAGCTCTCCAGGGAAGACCTGTATTCAGTCATTGATGATGATCGGCTGAACGTGAAGGAGGAGACCACCGTGTTAGTGGCAGTCATCAGATGGATTTTACATGCTCCTGAGGAAAGGAACCACTACTTGGCCGACCTCCTACTAAAAGTCCGTCTGGGTCTGATCCCTGTTGATGACTTCACTCAGTGCATGATTAGATATAACCTGTCCCACTACATTCATAACTGGAAGATTGTGGAGAAGAAGATCATAAAGGTGATGTTGGGTGAAAGAGCTAGGAGGTACAATGCCTCCCTGCCCCCCACTCGTCTAGCCACTCCAAGGCTGCCCAGTGCGGTGCTTATGGTTATTGGTGGCTATAGCCAAAACAGAAGAACCAACAGAATTGAAGTCTATGACAACCGCACCGATCGCTGGGTGGGTGTGGCTAATGATGACTGGACTCCAAGAGCCTATCACGGCACAGTGTTCCTTAATGGATCTGTGTACGTGATTGGAGGGTCTGTCGGCTATCACCGGCTCAACACTACCTGCAAGTACAACCTGGCAATTCACACGTGGCAAGAAATGGCACCCATGCATTCACGTAGGAACGGCGTTAGTGTGACTTTGCTGGATGGTTTGATCTACGCGATAGGCGGGTGCGATGGACTGGACAGGCTGAAGACAGCCGAAAGGTACTTGCCAGTGACCAATCAGTGGACCATGATTACACCTATGAACGAAAAGAGGAGCGATGCCAGCAGCACAGTGTATAATGGAAAGATCTACATTTGTGGAGGTTTTAATGGTGAACATAACCTGGCATCAGCTGAGACTTACAACCCACTAACCGAACAGTGGACCATGATAGCAGATATGTCCACCATGCGCTTTGGGGTCAGAGTCATCGCCTATGCCAATGAAATCTACACTGTTGGTGGGTTTAATGGGGATTTACATTTGAACACTGTTGAAGCCTATAATCCCGCAACCAACACGTGGCGCCCCCTACCCAACATGTGGACCGGGCGCAGCCACTTTGGCATCGAGGTTGTTGACAATCAGCTATATGTTGTAGGCGGGGACAATGGGTTCACCCTTCGTTGTGCTGAATGTTTTGATGCAAGGACCGGAGTTTGGACTCGGGTGCGGGACATGGAGATCCCTCGTTATGCCCTGAGCTGCTGTGTGGTGTTTGACCTTCCCAACATGGCCGACTTTGCTCCGCCCCGCCCTCCTCCTCATGACGATTCCACTGAGGAGTAGATGCGCACTCATTTAAATAAAAGCATCTATTAACTGCAAACAAGAGCTCCGCCAGCGGGGCAAAATACGCCCGTACTTTGAATTATTGTATATAGAATTCGGAATTCCACCAATCAGATTGCAGCAACAGAACTTAAAGACACTACAAAGCTTTAATGTGTCAAAGCTCAAAGAAGCAGAGAATGTGGGTTGTTCTCGCTTTCAGCAGCAGAACATTTGAGAAGAGAGTTCAGATCTTTCATGAAGACAAAGCTTCAAAGACTTCAAAGCTTTGAAGTGTCCACAGACTGACGGACGGATGGACAGACGGACGGACAGCGCCATACCATAATACGTCCCGTATTACAACGGGCGTATAAAAATTTATCGTTTGACAGCCCTGAACCATAAACCATTATCCAGTTATTAGTACAAAGTCACGTATCAAAATTATATATTTATAATCGCATTGCATGTTTAAAATTGTGTTATTTTGCATTTTCAGTTTTAAAGCCATAATGTAAAGTAATTACCACAGGTTCTTAATTGAGAATCAAATAAACACAAAGAAAGAATTTCTTTTGACCTTTCATTTATTTTCTTTCATAAAAGTGCAGAGCAGAGTCAGAACTTTGAGTCAGATTACACTCTTATGCTTCTTAAAAAATAAAATAGCAACATTACAAAAACATACTTCTTAGCTTGAAATACCGGCAGTGAACTTAGTAATATGTAACATCAGTGTATGAACAGAGTGAGAAAAGTCTTTCACACGGCACCGCTGCTGCAGGTGTAGCCAGATATTTGTTTGCCAGAGGTGCCAGGCTCGGGTCGGCCGCTGTGTGTTCAGTCCTCACCTCTGCACCGAGCCACAGTCATGTCCGATTCTGGGTTCACTTCTTCATCCGAATCAGCCAACAGGAGGTTTATTTTATTTTTAGGTGGATCTGGGTCCATTTCCCTGTGAGAAGCAAACAGCCTGAAGCTTCCAGACTTCCGCTTTCAGATCTCAGGAGGCTTTTCAGGTCCTTAAATCTGGGGTCAAGAGCCGTTGCCATTTCCGACCACTGGACACTGGTGCTTTCCTTCCGCTTTGACAGGTCAGATGTGAAGGCTGCTTTAAACCAGAGCACATGGCCTGGGCCGTCATCTCCATCACCAGAAACAAACGGCGCAGTGCAGGAGATGTACCGTTCACCACCCGAAAGCTCAGCCACACACCTGCCATGAAAAACCAAAAAGTGCCATTAATAACAGTTATAAATATAATAAGAGTAATATAATTATATCAAGAGTAAACTCATTATGTCCTGTACATAAAGTGCCAAAGAAATAAAATGTAAACAATACTGCATGATGAAAAGAGGCCTGCACACGATTAAGATACAGAGAAACTATTGTGTAGGTTTTCCTCCTTTGCATAATTCATTACCACAACAAAAGTATTCATTTTTTACAATCAGAAAAATCATGTTTATTTTTTTAATAAAATAAATTCTAAATATGTTATTTTTAAAGTAGCCCTACCTGCAGGTTCAACAAGTGCTTCAAGCTTTTCCATCTTCTCCAGTTCAGTATTAGTCGGTGTGTCCAGCGGCTTCTTCGGCCCCAACAGCATCGTCGTTTCTGAGGAGACGGAGACTGAGAGCGGAGTTTCACCATCTCCACGAAACTAAAGATAAAAAAGTAGCAGTTAACTCTCAAACCACCACTGCATGACATCAGCAGGTGAGCGGAGCACTGGGCTTTAGAGACGTAGACAGGCCAATAATAAAGTGTTTCTCAGGCCAATAAAAGGGTTTCTCATGTGTGGATCATGATAAAGGCGGTGGTTTTATGCCAAAGCAACCCTCTCCATTTGTCCAGGCTGGGGACTGGCACAGAGGGGCACAGCGCCCTCTGTGGCTGGATTACCCACCGCCCGTGCTTTTTTAAGGTTAGTGTGTTAGTGCGTGCAGATATACTCACCACAAACAGCCTCTGGACCTGTGGAGACTCATTTAACAGTTAAGGTAACAGTTTGAGATTTCAGAAGAGTTAGAATCAACAAACAAAATGGCAGTAATGACCCACAACATTAGTAAGACACTTAACCTTGTGTTGAATTAGTGTTCAAAAAGAAATGTCACATGGTTTAAAAGGTCAATTAACAATGCAAACCTGTGGAAGAGTTTGAGATTAGAATAACCAGTATCTCAGTTCAGAGCCATCACATTCTAAACCAGTCCAAATCTGGCACATTTATACCAGTTCAAACCAAACTAAACACAAAACACTTAAAAAAAAAAAACCTAAGATTGTCAGGTTCAGACCTGGTTTTCACGCTAAATGAACAGAAAAATCAGTTAAACCTGTGGAAGTGTTAGTTTAGAATAACCAGTCTCTCAAGTCCAGTGTAAGGCTTAGGACCAGAGTTATTACACTCAAACCAGTCCAAATCTGGCCCAAAGTTAGACCACCTCAGACCAGACCAAATACAAAACACATTAAAACACCAAGACCGTCAGTTCAGACCTGGTTTTTCACGCTAAATGAACAAACAAAAATCTGTTAAACCTGTGGAAGTGTTAAGACCAGAACAATTACACACAAACCAGTTTCAATAACCCAATATTGTCAGTTCAGACCTGGTTTTCACACTAAATGAACAGAAAAATCTGTTAAACCTGTGGAAGTGTTAGTTTAGAATAACCAGTTTCAGTCTAGTGTAAAGGTTAAGACCAGAGTTATTACACTCAAACCAGTCCAAATCTGGCCCAAAGTTAGACCAGTTCAGACAAAATCAAATACAAACCCATCAAATTCAGTAAGTCGAGGTCAGGCTCTTGGCCTGGAACTGACTAAGCAAAGTAAAAAACAAAAACAGTTAAACCTGTGGAAATGTTAGTTTGTAATCAGGGGTTTTACAGTCTCAGACTCATGAGACCATCACACATCAGTGCTTAAATCTGTTTCACATTTAGATCAGACCAAGGAGACCAGGCAGTCTCCAAAACTGTGCCAATGTTTAGAATCTGGCACACACCAGTTTAGGCCCAAAACCAAAACCTTACAGTAACAAATCCTCTGCATAATTCAGACCTTGTTTTGAGATGACACAAGGTTCACAGAGAACCTCAAATACCTACAGAGTTTAAGTCTGCACGGACAGACCTCAAATACCTACAGAGTTTAAGTCTGCACAGACAGACCTCAAATACCTACAGAGTTTAAGTCTGCATGGACAGACCTCAAATACCTACCGAGTTTAAGTCTGCATGGACAGACCAATAAAACATGTGAAACCAGCAGCAGGAAGAAGGTTTGAACCATTACACTCAGCCCATGTGTGGCCCAAAAGTCAAGGTGATAAATGGCTTAAATACAAAGAGTGAATTTCCCTCACAAGGGAAAGTAAACATCAGCTTGATTTAAAATGTTCAGGTTTGAACATTTCTCCATCTTGTACGATTCTCTCAGCCTCCTGCCTTTGTCTTTCCTTCCTTTGGGATCTCAGGATCAACATTCAAACTTTTTGTGCCAGGTAAGACTCCTTTCCTCCAGATTAGTCCCAGGACATGTTTCGTTTGTAGGTTGTCCACAGTGCAATCCATTTTCCAAAAATGTAACTGTTTAGTTACCGTTCAGCTTTTGCACTTTCACAGATGGCTCCTCAGTGCTCCATTTTCTTTAACTTTGACGTATTTGGGTATGAAAGATGTTTGGGTGAATTAAGTTTGTGCATCCATTTTAAATGATAGTCTTTTTCATTCCACATTTTTGGGTGTTTTCTCTGATTTAAAAAAAAAAAAAAAAAGATTCTTGATTAGTTCAGTTACTTCATCTCGAGGTTTTCTCCTGTGACCTTTTTTTTTGGCGTTTTGACTTCAAATAGAGGTGCACGTTCATTTCTCAGTAGTCCACATATCCCAGAGCTACCTGTAAAAGGTTGGATTAGCATGTTAAGGTTAGACACCACCCCATGTAAATTATGTCACAGTAGCGTTTAGCTTAGCAGTACACAACTAGCGGCAACAGTTTAGCTATGCTAACATGGTATACATCTTATTTTAGCTGTATTTGAATAAACTAGCCCTCCTGTGGGCTCACCACCTGCAGAGGGGTTCATAGGGGGGTCAGGTGCTATGAGTATTGGGCAGCAAGCTGCCCCCGCGACCCAGCCGGATTAAGCGGGAGAAGATGGATGGATGGATGAATTTAAGTAGATTTTAGCATTAGCTTATGGACAATAAATGCTTAAAAACATGATAAAACTGCTCCCTGTAAAAAAAAGGTTAAACACCATCCTAAAACCAGAAAATGTTAGTAACATAATGGCAGACATGTTTTAACTTTAGCTGTATTTGAATAAACTAGACATGAATTTAAGTAGATTTTAGCATTAGCTTATGGACAATAAATGCTTAAAATCAACATAAAACTGCTCCCTGTAAAAAAGGTTAGACGCCATCCTATAAAATGTATGTGTTAGTAACATAATGGCAGACATGTTTTAACTTTAGCTGTATTTGAATAAACTAGACATGAATTTAAGTAGATTTTAGCATTAGCTTATAGACAATGCTTAAAATCAACATGATAAAACTGCTCCCTGTAAAAAAGGTTAGACGCCATCCTAAAACCAGAAAAGGTTAGTAACACAATGGCAGACATGTTTTAACTTTAGCTGTATTTGAATAAAGTAGACATGAATTTAAGTAGATTTTAGCATTAGCTTATGGACAATAAATGCTTAAAAACATGATAAAACTGCTCCCTGTAAAAAAGGTTAAACACCATCCTAAAACCAGAAAAGGTTAGTAACATAATGGCAGACATGTTTTAACTTTAGCTGTATTTGAATAAACTAGACATGAATTTAAGTAGATTTTAGCATTAGCTTATGGACAATAAATGCTTAAAATCAACATGATAAAACTGCTCCCTGTAAAAAAGGTTAGACGCCATCCTATAAAATGTATGTGTTAGTAACATAATGGCAGACATGTTTTAACTTTAGCTGTATTTGAATAAACTAGACATGAATTTAAGTAGATTTTAGCATTAGCTTATGGACAATAAATGCTTAAAAACATGATAAAACTGCTCCCTGTAAAAAAAAAAGGTTAAACACCATCCTAAAACCAGAAAAGGTTAGTAACATAATGGCAGACATGTTTTAACTTTAGCTGTATTTGAATAAACTAGACATGAATTTAAGTAGATTTTAGCATTAGCTTATGGACAATAAATGCTTAAAAATCAACATGATAAAACTGCTCCCTGTAAAAAAGGTTAGACGCCATCCTAAAAAATGTATGGGTTTGTAACATAATGGCAGACATGTTTTAACTTTAGCTGTATTTGAATAAACTAGACATGAATTTAAGTAGATTTTAGCATTAGCTTATGGACAATAAATGCTTAAAAATCAACATGATAAAACTGTTCCCTGTAAAGAAGGTTAGACGCCATCCTAAAACCAGAAAAGGTTAGTAACATAATGGCAGACATGTTTTAACTTTAGCTGTATTTGAATAAACTAGACATGAATTTAAGTAGATTTTAGCATTAGCTTATGGACAATAAATGCTTAAAAATCAACATGATAAAACTGCTCCCTGTAAAAAAGGTTAGACGCCATCCTAAAACCAGAAAATGTTAGTAACATAATGGCAGACATGTTTTAACTTTAGCTGTATTTGAATAAACTAGACATGAATTTAAGCAGATTTAGCTTGTTATGGACAATAAATGCTTAAAAACGTGACAAAAAACTGCTGCCTGTAAAAGAAAGGTTAGTCTCCATCCAAAACCTGAAAACAAAATGGTTAGTAATTAAATGTCCCAGTAGTGTTTAGCAGTACACTACTAGTTAGCACAGCAAGGCCCATAGAACTATAATAAAATGGCGCCATACTGTTTTCAATGGGCTGTGCTCATTGGCGCATGACCCCAAAAAAGTTTTACTTCTGCAGCCCAATGTGTGACGTCAGAAACGTAGTTCTGACCAATCAGAGCGCTGCTAGAGCAGAGCTAGCGCTGGGCTAGGCTAACTAATTCAAAGCTGATTTTTAGGTGCTTTGACTATATATCTATATATATATTTTTTTAAGTTCTTATTGTAAAAATACATTATAATCCCTACAAAATTTGACCTTTATGAAAGCTGTGGATGCCCCGTCAGCCGAACACGAGCAGTTTGATTTAGCAAAAAATGCATTGTGCTTCTATGGGAAATTTTTTTCCTGGGCTGCGGGCATAGAACTATATGGGTGCGGGATGTGTGCTCAGTGTACGGAGTTGGGGGGAGGGGGGGTCAAATGCAAAAAAATTTCCATCGTAAGAAATTCGTCAAGTACTATGAAATTCGTCAAAGACTAAGAAATTCGTCAAATGCGCCTGCCTCACCTGCTCCTGGAGCACTGGCAATGGTTAAGAACGGATCATAAGAAATTCGTCAAGTCTGCCTACCTCACCCATAGAACTATTATGACCTCCCTGTTTACGGCATTAATCGTCAGCTAAAAACGGCAAAGGGTAGAGTTCACTTTGTTAAGTGGACAAGAACAGAACAGACAGCTTGGATGAGCAGTGAAACATCTACCAAAAACTCTTTATCCAGTTGACAAATTGAACTCTACCGGGCCTCTTGTTTTTCTGAGTATCGGGTTCTGGCCTGTTTCATTTCTCAGTGTTCACTTACCTTTTTCCAGAAAATTTCAGGACATGTTTAACCCCTGTTTTCCCTTATATTTAGACACATCTAGACTATGAAAACACAGCGTTTCCTCTCAACAAAAGCATTGCCACAAATGCCATATGCCCAGCAAAGCGTTATTAAAACCACACTGCATTAAAAAAACCAAGCAGAGCGAGAAACAGCGGCAGCACGAACATTATTCACCAACACTGCGACAAAAACCCAAACATTGCGATAATCGGTCGAGTTCACCAACGGGTGAAGTTGCGATAATCGGTCGAGTTCACCAACGGGTGAAGTTGCGTGACCAGCCATAACACTCTAAAAACATGTCACTAAATGGATTATTGTACCGCAAAGAAATTCAATTCAGTTTATCCAGTTGGCAAAAGCCCAGTTGATATTTCCCCTTTGTTATGGATCCCACCTGTATGAGGGACTTCAGAAACACCCGGTTAGACTGTAACAGGCTTTATAAAGTAGTAAAGTTGTAAGAGTCTGTAAGGTTGTGTCTCGGCTGGTCAGGCAACAGGTAAAACCATATTGGTAAATCTTATCTGGTGTTGGCTTCTTCGCCTGGTTCAACGTGCTGACGCGGTGATCTGGACGCGCTGCACCGTCTCCGTAGCCGCCGCTGTCTCCGTAGCCCCGCCGCCGCTGCACAGTCTCCGCAGACCCGCCGCTGCACCGTCTCCGCAGACCCGCCGCTCCACCGTCTCCATAGTCCCGCGTAGCATGGCGCTGCACGTGCTGTGGCCAAATATGCGCCTTTTTGAGAGTTTGCGCCCTGGAGCTGCACGTGCTGTGGCCAAATATGCGCCTTTTTAAGAGTTTGCGCCCTGGAGCTGCACGTGCTGTGGCCAAATATGCACCTTTTTGAGAGTTTGCGCCCTGGAGCTGCACGTGCTGTGGCCAAATATGCGCCTTTTCCAGTGTTTAGCTGTTCTGGAGCTGCAGCGATAAACTTTCACATGTCCATGTTGCTGTGGCTAAAATGCGCGTTAGAAGAGCGTAAAACTGAAGCGATGCTGTCCCATAGAAATCCACGGATCCGCTGCTCCCGGTGGAGCTCCCGGTGGAGCTCTCCTCTTCTGCACATATCCTTGTGAGCACTGGGGCGCGCCAAATTATACGCACCTGTGCTCACTTGATCACACTCACCTGGCGCTAATCACAGGCCACGTGTCCTACAGCTATTTTGGGTTTAGGAGCAGGAAGTGTTTTGTGCCCCTTCAAAACACAACAACTCGTCCGGGATGAGTCCTAAAGCGGCTGGTTAGCTCAATGGGTTAGTCACTGGGCTTTCCCATGGGGGACCCGGGTTCGAATCCCCCCCAAGGGCGTTAGGAGCAAAACCAGTGTGGATATATGTATATATATATATATATATTAGTGGTGGGCATAGATTACATTTTTTAATCTCACTGAAATCTTGAAATTAATCTAGATTAAAATGGCTAATTCAGAATATGCAAAATACCTAAGTAATGACTAAAAGTAAGCCTTTGAGACTTCCCAGCTAGCATCAATGAGGTGCACAGTAACGCTGAGGTAGTTTATGGATGTCCTGGTCCCCCGTCAGTGCAACACACCTGGCCTCTGCCATCTTTGCGTCCTTTGCGGCTTTCTCTGCAGTGTATTGGTCATATGTCCTCCGAACGATAGTTCATCTTGCAGGTAGTTTATAAGATGGGTCACCTGTGGCTGCCTGAAGAACAAGCTCGAGCCCTTCGTCCTCAAACATGCTAATGGGTCGGCAGCTAGTGGCAATCCACTGGGTGAGAAGATTAGTGAGCTTCTCTGATAAAGCTGTGCTGACAGGTTTGCCTCGGTTGCATTCAAACAAAGTAGTTTGGCGGCTACTCTTTCCCGGCGTTTTATTGGTGCTTGAACCAGCATCAGAAGCATTAGCAAAGGGATGCTTTGCGTTCAGATGGTATTTGAGACTGGTAGAACTCCTACAGTAAACCAATTCCACATTGCATAAACTACACACAACCTTAGTTTTGTCGATTTCGCCATCGGGAAGCTTCTTAAAAATGAATTTTCCTTGAAGCAAGCCTTGCGGCTTCATGGCTGCGTCCATGTTAGAATGTCAGGCTTGGTGTGGTTGGTTGATTGGTTGGTTGATTGGTTGGTTGGTGTGGTTGGTTGGTGTGGTTGGTTGGTTGTTTGTTAGCCTAGTTTGGATAATTCACAGGTGCATAGAGGTTGGAAAACTCGTTCTCGCCCCCTACTGTGCAATTCGGCTATGTATACATCCGCCCTAAAACGTGGTGGTGAAAGTCATCAGTTTGCTTAGTAGGCTACAGGACCCAGCTCCAAACCCAATTTTGATGATAGATTGACGGCGGTATTTTTTATATCGCTCGTTAAGAGTCTCACATTATTGCAGCGCGTTAACACCGATAACGGCCCAACACTACTATATACATATATATATATATATATATATATATATATATATATATATATATATATATATATAAATCCAGCCTAAACTGTTGCTGGATTTCAAATGACATCATAACTTTCTATAGGTCATATATAGCTAAAAATATTATTAAAATGACATTTTGTTAAATTTTGCTGATTGTAATCCAGTCAGTTCTTGGGTGTATCACTAATAGAAACACACAGGTTCCACATTTGTGCATTTACCTTTTAGACATTTCAGGGCAAAGTACAGAAGTCTAGAATCTCAAAGGACAGAGTTCCTTCTATTGTGGTGGGAAAATAAAGTTTTTTATTCCACTGCCAATGAGCAGTTTTTTTTAAAAATCACACAACTAACCAATAAAGAGGGAGTAAAGGTGCTGAACATTCCAGGCAAAGTATTAACATCCCCATGGAGAAAAGCAGGTGCAGACCCTCCAGAAAACTGCACACCAGAATTACTACCACTATTTACTGACTCCCACTAATATTCATTTACAACCATGTAAAAACTCCTGACAGGTTTATTTTTAGTTCTACACTGAAAAGAGAAAATAAATTAAGACCACATTTGTAAATATTGTGTCTTTTATTACCAAAAATATGAAATTACCTTCACAGAAAGTAGAATTGGACAAAAACACACTTAAATAAAGATGTAACAAACATTTACAGTGAGTCCGAGCCTCAAACGAGGAACACAAAACTCTGGCAGCCACTTTGAGTTTGGGCAGAGGAGCGGCTCATTGTGTCTGGCACTGGACTCCTGACTGTGGGGCGTCTTCGTCCTCCTCGTAAACTCTCCCTGGTGCTTCCTCTGCTGGGCCTGGACCTCCACCTCCACCAGGTCCACCTCCTCCATGTGACCGTCAGCATCACGTCCTCTCTGGTACATGAGGTGTTTAGCCCGTCTTTTTCTGGGAATTCAATCTGTAAACAAAAGCAAATTTAGGACATGTGATGGGTTTAAAGTGCTGTCTGTTATTGAGAAGCTGGAGACACAGTTACTGTCAGTAATGTACCAGGTGTTTTAGTTTGAGAAGATTACCGTATTTTCCGGACTATAGAGCGCACCTGCATATAAGCCGCATCCACTTTCTTTAAAAAAAATAAAAAAGATATACAAGCCGCAACCGGGCTATAAGCCGCTGATATCCATGTTGAAAAATGAGATATTTACTGCATATACAGAACGATTTTGTACTGTAAATGTACATTTATGTACCTGAACAGATTCTTTCTGAACAGTGCCTTTTAACACGGCAGCAACTGTGCTGATTAAAACGAGGTCAAAAAACAGAAAAGAACTGGTAATTGACATTTCTCCTGTGCAGTGAAACCACAAGTCACTTTAATCATCTCTGCTGAAACCATTGACGCCAAGCTTACAGCAGCAGCAGGTAGAGGTCTGTGTGGGACACAATTCAGTCCCGCTCCCGCAGTCTTCAGTCCTGCTCCCGCCCTTAAAAAGCTTTCAGAATATGTCCCGCGGGTGCAGGGCTCTACAGCGGCTTCCTTCCTGGAGCAAGATCGATGCCTTCAACTTAAAACGTGCATCATACAAACTCCTTCGTGCTTTTCATGATGAAGGGGCGAGGATTTGAAAATAATTACGTTAGTAATTTATTGTGCGTGTTATATCTGCTAAATAAAAAGTAGCGTATTCTTCTTCGCATTCATTTTCCTCTTGTTTTTGTAATTCCAGTTAGAGCACCCCTAGCAGTGGAAGAAAAATCCACAGAATAGTAAAAGCATCATGGTTCACAGCCTGGGAAAAAAATAGCGGCTTATTGTCCAGAAAAGACGGTAATTGGGCATAAAGTCTGAAAGTGATTCTTGTGAGCATTAAGTCATGTTAGAATGTTGTTTCCTCCTCAAAAACAGACCTGGAGTTGTGTTTCGCTGCATTTGCATGTTTGAGTAACACTTTATTATGAGTCTGTCTACATCTCCAAAGCTGAAAGTGCTCTGTTCCACCTTGTGATGTCATGAAGTGGTAGTTTTCAAGTTAACAGCTCCTTTTTCCGCATGTCATCACAAGGTGCAATAGTGTGTTTTCAGTTTGAGAGAAGAACTCTACTCGCCTAAATCTGCAGGGTTTGTGCTTTAAACATGTGCGAATGAAAAGAAATAAAACAGAACTCCTGGACTCTTTCCTGCAGTGATCTGTGGAGCTGAACTTCTCCCCTCGTCCCTGGCACTCTGAGCACCTGCTGTGGATCTGCTGAATCCTGCCTGGACCGATCTGCCTTTGACCTGCGCCCTCTGCCTTTACACGACGAGCACTTCTCCAGGACGCCTTTCTTTTCTCCGTAACCCGTGAAAGAAGATACAGAAGCAGATGAGATAAAGCAGGTAAATGACTAAAAAATCATCATAGTCTTGACTGTCTTGAGTTCACTGTATTCACTGCTTTTCTATAATTTACCCCATTATTTTTTGACTGAAATCTAGATAGTCAGAAGCACTTCTAGAGACTGTTATCGCTTGTATCAGATTATTAACAATTTTAACATTTTTAAGCAATGTTATAATGCTGTTACCACCTCAGAAACATACCTGGAGTTGTGTTTTGTTTCAGTGATCCTCTAATATTAGTCTGTCTACATTGCTACAACTCAAAATGCTCTGTTCCATCTTGTGATGTCATGCAGTGCTACTATTCATGTTAACAGCTCCATTTACCTTTAGTTCAGTAGAGACTGGCAATATCAGGGCTGAAATTATCCATGTGATTCTAGTTATAATAGAGATTAAGTAATTTATCCTCCATGTAAATCTCTCAGTTGAACATTGACTGTATTTACACCATGATCTTCTCTTAACACACCACTGGCACCACCATCTAAATTGTGGCATATTTCTGTCTAACTGGTGCCTACTGGTCTTCATAGTCTTTATAACTTGCTTTATAAACCCCCTCCTTTGAACGCAGAGTCAAAGGGGCTCGAACACTCAAAGATCAGACTAAGTTCACTTTTGAACTCAGACTATGTTGACTTTTCGAGACCCCTGGGCCCGTGTTGATAGTAAATAAACTTTTCCTGCTCAGGACGTCCAGTCGGTCTTCAGCCTTTTACTTCCACCCTTTCTTGGACAAGCTGAAAACTTATACAACACTAGTGAAGTTGGATGGAGTTTAAAAACACAGTGGAGAAATGCCTGTATTACCACATGACATCACAAGGTGGAACAGTGTTTTCAGTGTGAGAGAAGAACTCCAGCCAAACATGCAGGTTTGTGATGAGGAAACAACATTATAACATAGATCAGAAAATAGCATATTCACTCGTTTGCTCACATTGTAATACACAACTTTGCACAGGCTTCTGCATATTGAAAATGTAGATCTGTATTGCTCAACAATTCGGACTTGGGGACCCCCCGAATACTGACGGGTATTTCGCACACTGGTTATGTTGTTGGCGCAATGTTACGAGGAAGCCCGCCTCCCCAGCCCTCGGTCCGCGGTAAAATTGTCAAGCGTTGGCCGGTCCGCGGTGACAAAAAGGTTGGGGACCACTGGTGTATTGTATTCAGGCTGAGAGCAGCATTAGTGATTCAAATTTCAGTACGATCGGAGTAAACATGTGCGTGTAATATTGTGTTAAAGATTATTTGGGGAAGTCATCAGGCCCCTGGTGGGTGAGTGCGTTAGGAGAAAAAGAAGAAGAATATTCTGAATATTCTGATACGAGAACAATGTTCCGCTTTTTTTGGCCGACAAACTATAGATTTTCGGAAACCTCTGGCACAGCTACGTCATGGCGAGGGTCCCTGGTCACTAGCGTATCATAGCGGCATTATCCTACGTCACACTCATTTGATAAGGGAACGGTTACAGGTTCCAAAAAGTCCATCTGTGTTGTTTGAAACAGCAAAATATTATTGGACATATTAAGTATCCAAAATGTTCTCATATACAGCAATTTAGAACATTTTGTACAGTACCCTCTTAGGGCGTAATCAAGACCCATACGATACCGAGGAATATATTTTCTATAACCGTGCATAACTTTCCAACCGTAAAAGATAGAAACTCCCCTCTGAAAGTGCAGACATAGAGGTTTCCGTACATTTCTGCGGCTTTATCCTACGTCACACTCACGCTGTGTGATGATGTCGGAAAAACGAGTGTCCAATAGGAACTTTGTTTTCCCCAAACTCATGCGCTCCGTCCATTTTGATCGACCCAAACTTTGCCAAAGAGTGAAGTGAGTCAAGATGGTCGACTTCTCTAAGTGTTTATGTTTGAAACAACTGAAAAAGTCGCTCTAAGTAAAGTTTTTTCTTAAATAAATGGCAAATTACGCATCTTGGTCTGCATAATTGAGTTATTGGGCTATTTTTACTCAGAATGTCCAAATCCAAATGTAATTTCCACCATGGAAATGGAGAAGTGCTGTGGCTCTGGCCCTGGACCTGACAGGAGCTGTTTCCATAACTGACACCAGGAAAGTCATTGGGCCATTCCAATTTTTTTTTGTTTTTTTGTTTTTAGGGCAATAAGGAGATTTTTAATTTACTTACAGACTTGATATTTTGCATTTTTGTATCTTAGGCCCTAAATTAAGCATTTTCTTATATAGTGCGTGTGGTTGTGATGTATGAATGTGACTGATCTTATCTCTAGGACTGAGTTACCATTTTGTAAGTTGTTTTTCATGTTATTTTATTGGCATATCTGCCATTTTATATCAACCTGTCCAGGGACTGCAGGTGGAAATTAGCATATTTGCTATAACCTGGCACAAACATATTACCTCTTTTGTCTAGGTCAATGTTTTTATGAGCATTGTCCCTGTCAAATAAACTAATAAACTAAACTCTTATGTCCAAAAAGTTGTTTCTACATGTTTGCTGTGTGTTTTGTATGAAATGGTGTGAATTTTATTTTCCATTTTCTTTTTTCACTTGTATTTCTGGTCCTGTAGCTTTTATCACAGCCTCATGACACAACTACAGCAGCAGATTGTGAAATTACAGGTTGCACTGAACAAAAGGATGTAGAACACTTCATTAGGGGTAAAAGGGGCAGTTTTAAAAGCAAAACAAAACAAACCAGATGAGGACAAATGTAATTAAAATGACCTTACATCATCATCAGGTGGAACAGAGCATTTTGAGCTTTGGTTACGTGGACAAACTAATAATAAAGTGTTACTCAAGCATGTCTAAATGAAACAAAACACAACTCCAGGGCTGTTTTTGAGGAGGAAACAACATTATAACATGGCTTAAAGCTCCGAAGAGTCAATTTTGCGTAATATATAAACTTTAACGTGTTACAAAGTACTTCTGCATAGTGCCGCTGTAGTTAAACCGCTCCAGCTGTGTTTTGGGATGTTTGGACAGTGTCTTGTGTTCTGTTCTCGGAATTGTTTCTGTCTGGAAAATCTTTGTCGTCCACTGGGCTGGTTTTCCCTGGCCTCCCTCCAGCCACAACCTGCTTGTAGTGCCCGGGCTTCCTGCACGACTGTTTGGCACCATAACACATTCTGAAGTATGATATTCTGCTGAGGAAAACATAGACGATAAAAGCTAATATTAAAGCTAATGCATCTCACTGACACAATAATAAATAATATATACAGTTCTGTGCAAAAGTTTTACGCAGGTGTGGAAAAAGTGCTGTAAAGTAGGAATGCTTCAAAAATGGAAGTGCTCATCATTTATTTTCATCAATCTACAAAATGCGGTGAATGAACAAAAGAGAAATCTAAATATTTGGTGTGAGCTTTGCCTTCAGAAGAGCATCAGTTCTTCTAGGTTTTACTTGCAGACAGTTTGTGAAGGAACTGGGCTGGTCGCTGTTCCAAACATGTAGAAGATCTAAGCTCAGATCTTGTGTGGATGGAGCTTCCTCACATCCTTCTGTCTCTTCATGTTAATCCCAGACTCACTCCATGATGCTGAGGTCAGGGCTCTGTGGGGCCAGACCAGCACCAACACAACTACTGCTTCTTTACGCTCAAGAGAGTTCAGAACGACTTTGGCTTTTTCTTTTGTTCGCTCTCTTTACATTTTGTAAACTGATAAAAATGAAAACAAAGGTCTCACAATAAAATCGTGGACCATCACAATATATTGAATCACAAAATTAATACTTCTAATGCAGAAATAGCTATAAAAAAAAACAGAGGGAACTACATAGACCATGATCCTTTGCTCCGTTTCAGTGCAGACGACATGAAAAAATAACTGTTCTAAGCACTTTTACATCTTCATTCTTTGGATTAAGTCTTGTGAAGCATTTTTAGAGGAAAAAGTCACAGATTCACGCAAAATATTGCAATAAATCTGGTACAGTGAGATGTTTATGGTGAAAATCTGGTAGATTTGGATTTCGTTCCATCCTTAATGACAATAAATGTACCAAATGACTGGTCAAAGCATTTTAGAGTCAGTCTTGTTATTATGTAGAATATCGTAATATCGTGAACTTTCCCACCACATCACAATAAATATCGTACTGTGAGGTTCAGACGGTGATGATATCGTATCGTGAGACTTGGATATAATTACACCCGTATTAAATATTATCCAGATCCAGCAAATATCGACCAGTAAATCATCTTATTATATCAGTTTATGAATGTGCACTGATGAAAAAGTGTGAAATAACTCAAAACACTTTTTATATTGTGGAAGCCATTTCACAGCACCGTCCTGAAGCTCAGTGAGGGGAGGCCCAGGGTTTGCAGCACCGTCGACAAAGCAACACTCTGAATTTAAATATAAAATATAAAGAGAATTAAATGAGCTTTTCAGGTTTTTTTCTTTGCTACATAATTCCATCCTGCTTCATATGTCTGATATCTTCTGTATATCTGTAAAATGTAGAAAATAGTAAAACAAAACAAAAATTTAAAGGGTTCTTTGTCCTCTGTTTTCTATATTATAATGTTGTTTCTTCACAAACAGACCTGGAGTTGTGTTTTGTATCGTTGACACATGTTTAACACACAAACCCTGCAGATTTAGGCTGAGTTTTTCTATCAAACATAAAACACCTTGTGATGTAATGCAGGAAGTGCTCCACTGTGTTTTTAAACTCCATACACCTTCACTAGAAGCATTTGGATGGAAAAAAAACAATATCTAGTGAAGTTAAAATGACTTAAATTAAGAACATTTTACTTTATTTGAGTTGATTCAACTTGACAAGTGGAATTATCTGCCAGTGGAATAAGTGTTTTTCTCTTAATTTAAGCAACATTTGATTTTATTTCTTATTTTAAGTGCAAAAAGTTGTTGTTTTTTCTTATTTTAAGTCTTGCAAGACGTATTTTCATTTCATTTTTAAGTCCACAAATCTTAGAATTTTACTTGTCAAATGAATTTTACTCAAATCATGGTAAAACTTTCTTAATCCAAGTCATTTTCGCTTGACTAGATTTTGGTTTTTGCAATGTACTGAACTAAGGGTAAAAAGTAGCTTGAAAATGACCACTTCATGACATCACAAGGTGGCATTATGAGCTTTGGAGATGTAAACAGACTAAAGGTTTACTCAAACATGTGTGAATGAAACAAAACACAACATTTCAACAGGACTAAAAGTTCACGAGTCAGTTTTATGTAACACTAACCAGGCTGGTGCCACCTAGTGTCTCCGCTCAGTTTCATTTCTCTCCAGCGACTCGTCAGGAATCAGAAACACTCGGGGGTTTTGCAAGAACCTGGAAGTTGTATTCGAGCTGTGAAGCCCTGAGGTCAAACTCCAGCTCCTCTGGGTCCTTTTGTGTCCAGCACAACAAAGCGTCCAGACAGATGGAGATGAAGACAGACATTTTGTGTCGGCGACGATTCCCGACATCAAGGATTTAAAGCCGGAACAAAGAGAATTTTTGGTGAATTTTATCAAGGGGAAATACTTTATTGCCCTTCTTCCTACGGGATTTGCTGTTGTGCTGCGATTACTTGGACCCCACTGAACGTTCTGCCGCATTACAGACGTCACCACCAAATAGCAGCGATTGGTTAAATAAAAAAAGTACCCGTCTACCGTCGAGCGAACCAATCCTAATGCGTCTGAGGTCAGACAGTTTCCATATTGAATCAGGCTAATGTAATACAGGACCTTTAATGGCAAAGTGTGTCCATAATCTTGAATCTAAATGTAAATTAAGCACAGCTTGGTTCAGTTATGTCACAGGAGTCAGTTTTATTACAGTGCTCGTTCATTCTGCTAATAGCTTTGGATGAACTCTTGTGTTAAATCTCACATCTGATGGTTTCATAAGTGGTCAGGAAATAATGATGTTAATTAGAGACTTTATGAAACATATTTTGTGCTGATTGTATAACTGTACCCATTACTCAGAGTTATAATTTTTAGTCAAAACTTTACAGAAATCTGAGTTTGGAGGAGAGGAAACAAACTTTGCCACTGATACTAAAGACGACTAACCCACAGCAGGACGTGAAGATGAGCCATCACTTCGGCAATAGATCCATCCCAAAGGAGCCGAGTTTTACAGCTCATTGAACAGTGCGATTCTTAACCTGCAGTCAGGCTTTTTTACCGCCTGTCACGGTCCACAGCAGTCCAGATAACAGGTTGGTGCCCATAAGGGTTCAAAGCTGAGTTATTTCTTCCCAAAGAGATGTAAAATTGAAAGAATATATTATACTCAAAGAGAATATTGCATCTAGGCTATAAGGGAAGGGAGATCGCGCCAAAAGTGTGGGTACAGATTTGAATAAGAGAAGGAATGACTCAGTTTCTATTCTCAGTTCTTCACTCTTTAAAAATAATTTCATGGACAGCAAGAATACATTTGGGTACTTTTGGAGATTATTTTATACTACAGTAAATTTATTTTATACTGCGGTAACTTTGTGTTGCATGTATTACCCCGGAATTATATTCAGTTATGTAGAAGTTTGATGTTGACCTGTCAGGGAAGATCGTAAACTGACATAAATGTGATCGTTCACACCTTAGGGCAGTTCAACAGACTTAAAGGGGAATGTTTGAAGCTAAAGTCTGTCACTAGAGGAGGTGGAATTCTGTCAGAAGCCAAAAAACGGCACAGATCAGTGTTTCCTCGGTGGAGATCTCACTGTGGCAGTGAGTCTGTCAAGGCAACAAACTAGTGTAGTGATGGGGGCAAGTTCTTAACTTCCACGTAAAACAACAATTTGCTTCAGACTGAAGAAGCTTAACACCATTTTAACCCATCTGACAACAGCCACGAGTCTAACAAACAAAACGCTCTGCCTGGTTCACTCATTAGTGTCTGGAAACGTTAGAAAACAACTTTATAAGCACCTTACACTTCCCTCTGCTGATTTCCCACTGCACAGGCCAAAGCCCAAAAGACTCGATCGTCGATGTCGTTTCTAATCCTATGTATTTGCCAGTGAATTATATTTTTTGAAAAATGCTAAAAAATACATTCCCAAACCATTTTCTTCAACAACTTTCAGTTTCTCTTCTTCTTCACCGTCAGTAGTCGATCTTCACTTGTTGCTTCTGGAGTCGACAATCGAGTCTTTTGGGCTTTGGCCTGTGCAGTGGGAAATCAACAGAGGGAAGTGTGAGGTGCTTATAAAGTTGTTTTCTAACATTTCCAGACACTAATGAGTGAACCAGGCAGAGCGTTTTGTTTGTTAGACTCGTGGCTGTTGTCAGATGGGTTAAAGTGGTGTTAAGCTTCTTCAGTGTGAAGCAAATTGTTGTTTTACGTGGAAGTTCAGAACTTGCCCCCATCACTGCACTAGTTTGTTGCCTTGACAGACTCACTGCCACAGTGAGATCTCCACCGAGGAAACACTGATCTGTGCTGTTTTTTGGCTTCTGACAGAATTCCACCTCCTCTAGGAACGGACTTTAGCTTCAGATGTGCCGGAGTTCCTCTTTTTTTTCCCCTTTAACTAATAACAGATACTCTTTACTGTCCCCAACTGCAAAGAGTTCATTTCAGTGTCGTCAGCTCCTTTCTGACAGTCATTTACCTGAGCTGCATCAGAACCATAGATCACAGCCACACTGTTCCAAATAGGAAATGTGCACAGAAGCGCTTTTGGCTCAGTCGATTCGGGCTCCAATTCAGTTTGTATTGAAAAATTGATTGGCTCTGTGGTGACTTTGATACTCGCGGTCAGAATTCCAAATATGGCCTTGAAGAGATTCATTTGTCTGAACCAGAACACTGTGGCTGACATCACACTCTCTTAGTCCACTTTTTTATACAGTTCTACAGTCAGAACTAATTAGACGTTAGTTTGAATTGGCGGCTGGTATTTCCAAATAAATCTGTTTTCCAAATATCTGGGTCACCAGTGGCAGCCGGTCCATTCAAAGTCTATGAGAGAAATCTGACCAATCACGCACTTGTCATAGAACCACGTTTACCTCCACTTTATTTATATAGCACATTTCATAAACTGAAAGCGTTTTCAAAGTGCTGCACAAAACCATCATTTAAAATAAACAAATAACCACAGAACTTGTTTAAAATAAACAAGTAATCAAATGCCCTACCAGAGTGCATACAAATAAATATACCATAAAATAATAAAAACAATAAAAGATAAAAACACAAAAAAAAAATAAAATAATAAAAAATAAATACTCTAAGAACAATAAAATAATAAAAAACCCTAGAATACAATAAAAGACACAGAGGACCACACAACTCAAGCGGTGTTAAAAGCCAGAGAATAAAAGTGGGTCTTAAGACGAGACTTAAAACACTCCACTGTGGAGCTGCTCGGACGTGGGGGAACAGGGCGTTCCATAGTTTAGGACCAACCACAGAAAAAGCCCTGTCCCCTCTGGATTTAAGTCTCGTCTTAGGCACCACGAGCTGGAGCTGCCCTCAGACCTCAGAGCGCGCGCCGGAGTGTAGATTTGGATGAGGTCCGAGATGTAATCCGGGGCCAGTCCATTCAAAGCTTTAAAAACAAACAATAAAAATGGTCTAAACCAGAGCTGAACCAGGACTAAACCGGGAATAAACCAGGACTGAACTAGGACTGAACTAGGACTAAATCAGAACTAAACCAGGACTAAACCAGGGCTAAACCAGGACTGAACAAGAACTGTACCAAGACTGAACCAGGACTAAACCAGGACTGAACCAGGACTAAACCAGGGCTAAACCAAGACTGAACCAGGGCTAAACTAGGACTGAACCAGGACTAAACTAGGACTGAACAAGAACTGTACCAAGACTGAACCAGGACTAAACCAGGACTGAACCAGAGCTGAACCAGGATTAAACCAGGACTGAACCAGAGCTGAACCAGGACTGAACCGGGACTAAACCAGGACTGAACCAGAGCTAAACCAAGACTAAACCAGGACTGAACCAGAGCTGAACCAGGACTAAACCGGGACTGAACCAGGACTAAACCAGGACTAAACAAGGAATAAAACAGGGCTAAACCAGGACTGAACCAGGACTAAGCCAGTGCTAAACCAGGACTAAACCAGGGTCAAACCAAGACTGAACCACAACTGAACCAGGACTAAACCAGGTCTAAACCAGAACTAAACCAAGATTAATCCTGGACTTGACAGTGAGAGAGAGAACCCGAGGGTGCACCTCCTGGTTTAGACCTAGTTTAGTCCTGGTTTAGTCCTGGTTCAGTCTTGGTACAGTTCTTGTTCAGTCCTGGTTTAGTCCTGGTTTAGTCCTGGTTTAGACCTTGTTTATATGACCTATGCAGGTTATTTTCACCTTTGCCAGTAGCTCCAGTTTGACATTTAAATTGTGGCGATTTTATATTTGTTATTTTTTTCTATCTCATGCTGGGAGAAGTGGGTGGACGGCGTATCCCCGGCATAGCCCCGTATACCCCAGTGTAACACGGCCACTACACCTCTGAGAACAACAGCTCCATGGAGAAAAGCCAGAAAAGTTACAGAAAAATTGCACCTTTAAGATGGATGTTTCCTTCTAAACACCACGTACTCCCATCCACAGGCGAGCGGAGATAAAGAGCCGAGAAAAAAAGCTTTTTGACATTTGTGACGCTTTTTGGAACCTATGTGAGAGAGAATATTTCAAGGAGTCTCAGGGCTAAAGGAGATTACAGTTGCCATTTCAGCTCAGGAGTGAAGACACGTAGGAGCGCTCATGCATTGTGAGGTGAGATTGTCAAGCAGGGATATTTTTAGCTGCTAAATCCCTTCACACACCAGAAGATAAGGAGATACGGGCAACGAGCCATGCCTTTAAAAAAAAGTCTTTGCACTAGAAATCTTACCTGGCCAGATCTGGAGCTGCATCTCGTCTCCCTGATTTTCAGAGGACGTGATTGACAGGAGGATTAACCAATCAGAGAGACGCATGGTTCGATTGTGTTAAAAACAAACATGGTGTGCAGGCATAGAGCGTCTATCTGAGTGGACTGAGTGTGACGTCACCACAGCGTCAGCGCCGCTAAAATGAGGCTCCTGATGCCACAGTTACAGGAGTGAATTTGGAGCCGGCTCCATATTTGGAAATCCGACCGCGAGTCTCATAGTCTCATAGCCATTGGCTCTTGTGGTTACAAGAGCCAATCATGATTGAGGTCGTTAAATGTGGCGCCTCCTCATGGCAGAGCTGCGATGCTCTGCACCTGCACAGACCGCTGGATTTTGGAGATTCTTGAGAATAATAAGGAAACTTTTAGCTTTTATCATCAAACTTTAAATAGTAAGTTTAAGTCATTGATTTATGTTGTATGTTCTGTTACGTGCGAACGTCGCAATTCAATGAAATTCACTTTACTTTATGCTAGTTAAATTATGCTAGTTCAGATTCTAGTAACGTTAGATATTGTAATTGTTTGAGATATTTTGTCATTTTATTTAAAAAATCATCAATCGGGGCAGGAAAGTGAGAAGGGAACTTACTTAGCAACGAAACACACTAGCTGTCAATCAAACCTGTTGCTAACGCTAGGGGGAGGGACCTCGGGGAATGAAGGCGTCTGATTGGTCCGTTATTTATGTTCATATCTTGATTTAGATATGCACATTATCCACAAAAATTGTCCAAACAATGACATCCAGTCCACAATTCAGTTCGATTAATTCAGTTTGAAGCGTCTTTAAAAGTTAAAAGGCGAGCGTCGTCCTCAACATGTGTCTGTTTACATCCACAAGCTGCAGATTAGCGATACTGGCTACTTCCTGTGGACTTTATCTCCAATCTTTTAAAATCCTGGTGAAGTATTCCTCCACATTTCACAAATAATAATAACACAGTTTTGACTTGCATCTAAACTCGAAGTGCAGAGTTATGATCTTTTGAACACTTCAGAGTCTCAGAGCGACTCGTTTTACTGTAGACAGGAAACAGCTGAAGTGCTGATGTGTCTGAGGCCGACCTGAGCCCAAATATAAGTTCTAAATATTTGTCCAGACCCATCCGAATACGTCGGGTCTCATCGGGTTTCCACGCTCTAGTTGGAACCTCACTAAAAAAAGGAGGTGATGATGAAAACGTTCTCTGGTTTTGTCATTTTGAACCATAGATTGAACAAATGTTTCGTTGGACCTCGAAGTCGTATGTGACATCAGACTTACAAACCAAATTAATAATAATAATAATACATAACACTTGTGCAGCACTTTTCAAGATACTCAAAGACGCTTTACATGGAGAGACGAGGGCAAAAAAATTAAATAAAATGACGAGGACGGCAGCAGTGTGAGGGGTTAAGGCACATGTGTCAAACATGCGGCCCGGGGGCCAGATCCGGCCCTCCAAGACCCTTAATCTGGCCCTCGGCTGATTTTTCTATTAAAATACTTAAAATTTTCAGATTTTTCTGTTCATTTTCTGCACCATTTAGCATAGCAGCGTCTCCGGCGTTTCTGTATGTTGCGACTCCCACCAGAGCAGCACAAATGAAGACTTTCCTCTTTCCAAACGCTCTTAAAGGACGATCGTTTTGACTGTCGACCGTGACCCTCATCAGCAAAATGTCAAAAAATGAGAAAAGCAGATGCTGAGTTCAGGATTTCCCAAGAAAAATAGTCTAATTCTTATTTGTTGACAGAGGTGAATGGGAAATCTGTGCTCAGTGTGTTTGGAACAAGTGAACAAGTGGCGTTGCTCGAGGAATATAATCTTAAGTTTTCTGATCCGGCCCTTTTGGGGTCAAAGTAGGTTGCATACGGCTCCCGGACCAAAATGAGTTTGACACCCCTGGGTTAAGGGGTTAAGGACATGGTTGATGTTCCTCAGGTGAAAATACGCAGACTTGGTGAAATTGTTGATATGAAACAATATTCTAACACAGATCAGAAAACATTATAATATAGGTCTTTTAACTTAAGTAGAAACATCCATGAAAGTGTTTTTGAGTAATAGTTTGTTCCCTGTATCTGCATTTTCACTCAAATTGCAAAATCGAGAACGTCCTCCACTGTAAATCACCACCTGTCTAATAACATAAGGACTGGGAGTTTTGAAGCATGTTGACATTCTTGGGAAATGCAGACATGAGCTGGTATCAGAACAGTGTGAGAATTCGAGCAGGAATGTTATGGCTGGGAGCGTTTGTGTTGGTGGAGATGTAACAGACTGCAGATTGTTATCGGTTTGTACAATCGACCCGTCTGACCACAAAGACGCAGTCAGCAAAATATCTGCCACGAGACAAAACGTTCTGGAAATAATGTGAAACTGTCTTTTGTTGTCATCTGTTGTCTTTGTACTTGTATTATATATACAATAAGCATGTAAAGTGCTTCTTGTGAAACATAAATCAAGTTGCATCTAAACTGTGACTAGTGACTGGTTACAAGCTTCCTGTCTTATGATAAACATCAACAAAACGGTTGCCATGTACTTTAGTAAGTCCAACAAAGTTAAAGACACACCCGACATTCAGGCCAAAAGAGATAAATTAAAGATTGCATCTGAAATAAAGTACCTAGGAGGACATTTAGACCAAACCCTAGGGTTCAAAAACAGTTTAAAAAGTTTGTAATTCAGGCAAATACAACATCTCCACTCTGAGACACATAAGAAACCGTCTGACATGAGAAGCATCCCTGATGTTTTATAACACCCGATTGTTCCACACATAACTTATTGTATTTCCTGTTGGTCTCAAGCGAACGAGACTCAAACCACTCAGATCTCTGTATAACCAACCCCTAAATGTGCTGGACACCTTTAGGGTTATCATTATAATTATCATCATCGCAATATTCTTAGCAAATACAATATGCTAAGTTTTGATAACCTAATTCAATTTTCAAATTTACGAACTATCTTCAGAATTGCCAATAATATTGCTCCACTTCCATTAAAGACATTCATTCAACTGTGTTTGGAAAAGGTCCACGTCTCATAAAAATTACATTGTCCCGAAAAGATGCTCGGCCTTTGCACAATCGGCCTTTTCTTTCAAAACCATCAAACAGTTGAAGCAGCTCCCGACCGTCTGAAACATTTTCTCGAGATATAAAAAAACATATCCTCAATAATCGACTGTGCAAACATTGGCCCTGATGCTGTGTTTACTTTTACTGTGTATTTCTCACTGTGTATTTGTATTGAGTATTCTTAATATTGATCAATTTGGGTATAGTATCGTTTTTAGTAAATGTATTTTTATATGCAATAGGAATAGAAGTAAGTTGTTTTTTTTTTTAAATAAATGAGCTAATGGTAATTTTGTTGTGATTGTTTTACTGTTGTGCACACGGGGACTGCAGATGGAAAGTACCTTCAGCTAAATCTGGTACAAAGCTTCTCTTCCCTTTGTACATTGTCCCTGCCAAATAAATAAACTAAACTATAAGTTTCAGTTGTGTGCAAGTCTTGGAAGTACCTGAAACTGAATTGAAGTGATTGAGGAATACAACATGCTGACATAGTATCTGAGGAGAAAGAGGAGACTAAATATGTGAGATTATTTAAGATTGTATGAATAAAGCAAAAGAGGTATGTTTATGGTGTGAATACAACATTATAAGCTCAAACTTTTAGAATATCGGACCATTAACCCTGGAGAACCCACGGGGTCAAATTTGACCACTGTTAATTGCTGCTACTAAAAATGAACCAAATTGAAAAAAATGTCAAATTTAACCTTAAAAGCCCAAAGACGACCACAATGTCTAGTGTGATTTCCTCTCTCTAGTAGAAAAGATTTTGGATAAGCAAAGACCAATGGTGTTAGTTTTTTATTAGTCTTTTATGGCCTTGTGTTCTTGTTTCAGTTGGCCAAAGTGTGTTTAAACATTAGAAATACAGTTCTAACATGCAAAAATAACTATTGTTAAATGTTCTGGTGTAAATTATTGATTGTTTTCCTAAATTTAAAACAGTTTGCATTGACAGTGTATCTTATAGTCGTTCTTTAAAATTATACACCTAAAGCCCAATGGGTCAGATTTGACCCAAATCCTAAATCAGGGAATAAAGGGTTAAAATTTAAAAAGTAGATATTTTGGTGTTCAGTGAACTTATAGCAATCATTTAAGGCATAGTTCATAATTTTCTGAAGAAGAAAAGGGTTCTTGGGTTCTCCAGGGTTAAAGTGTAAAATCACCTGCTACAGTCAACCAGTATTAAAAAACAACACATTTTTCCAAACATATCAATATATTCACTGATCTCACGAACGCACGAGGATCCGTCTTCAAGGTTTCCTGCTGTAGAACCCTTTTTTGTGTGGAAGAATCACAGAGCAGCCTTGAGGTTTGTGCAGAAGTCAAAGGCAAAGTCCATCCATCCATCTTCTTCCTCTTTATCTGGCTGGGTCGTGGGGGCAGCAGTTCTCCGCCCAGTCCTCTGCCCAGCTCACCTCAAAGGCAAAGTACCAAAACAAACACGGTGACACCGACAGACGTACTTCATCCTGTTTCAGCGAAAATCCAGACTATTTTGCTTGCAGAGGGTAAGAATTTTGTACATTTATGGTGCTTTATACTCAACTGGAAAAAACTAAAGTTAGATTTTTCGGCTTGATTTACTTGAGATATTTTTCATGACATTCTGCGTTTTTCGATCGCTTTCAGCAAGAGCCATCGCAGAATGATCGTGTGTAGAACTCAATTCAGCGCATTGCACATAAGAAAAGGTTTTATAGACACAAACTGAACCATGGCTGTCAGCCTAACACAGTTTACAGATTTAGCACAGACACAGTAGCACAGCACGTCGTCACACAGCAGCAGACTTTTACAATAACAAGAATAAAGTTGGGGCCCATCTTAAACCCATTTACACCTAAAATACCTGCAAAAACGCCTAGAAACGCTTATGAGGTAAAAGTCATTATCACCTGAGGGTTTGTGAAGAATTGTCAACGTTTATGAAAGCCTTAATATCTTAGCCTCTGAAGCATGTGAAAACATGTAAAAGACTCTCGGCTTTCATTAAATTGTGTCAGGAAATTTGATGAAATGAAATTTGCGTCATGGAAAAATCAACAATGTTTTGCCTCCATCTGTGGTTGCAAAGGCCTTTCAACGCTGCTTGCTGTTTTAACTAAATATTCTATTCAAAGCCTGTTCACTGAGCCATCAAATTATTATTCAACTTCATGATTTACAATTTGTTACCCCTTTTCAGCTTAATCCTTAATACTTGTGCTTGTGAAATGGAAAATCATGACTCATGTTTTCACATTACTGCAGATAGATTCGGTAAAACATGCTGAAAACATTTTGCGGATCTGTTCAGTGCTGAAATTGTAGCGTACCCGTGCCAGTCACGGCCCTTGTCAGCTCTTTTATAGCCGCTCGCTCTTTGACTGTTCGATCTATCGGCCCTTCACCTTTCAGACCACCCGCTCGAGCCTCGTCGAGTACAAAACAACTTCCATTTTCTGTCCATGCGCGCACTTCCTCCGGCGTTTAGTCAGCAGTCTACCGATGGGGCCTCATGACTTTGGGGTTTAGGAAAGGATTCATCATTCGGAAATTTTCCCATTATTACACGAGTTCCTGTATGCACTTTTGTAGAATATTGCAAGTTCAAAGTTTTTTTTGTTTTATTTTTTTTTTAAATAAAGGTGCAACTTTCCCGTTGGAGGCTTTTTGCTTCTAACCGTGGGTTTGTTGTGATGTGACCAAAACATGGACATAATCAGCAGCTCTAAAAATCCATTTACTTTTTATTCCTAAACTACTTTTTTAAGTGCTTTAACTGAGGAGAAAGGGCCACCTGCTTGTCTCCATGGAAATGTTATTGCTTTTTCTAGAATGTTCCGCAGTATAGATCAGGGGTCTCTCCACCCTCTTCCAAGTAGCTCACCAAGGGATTTCTGACTTTTACGTATTCTGCATAATCAGTCAAATTGGATTAATTACCATAGTAAATATATTATTTTGATGCCTAAAGGGCGCTACACACTGCAGGATTTTTCAGTCTTAAATGATTTTTAAACGTGCGACAAAAAGCGCAAACACCACAGACAGAAACTTCTGAGACTAAAAATCTCCGATCTCCCAGATGCAGCGGGATCTGTGTGTGAACCACAGGATATAAAGCTGTGAGCTGTTTCCTGTCTACAGTAAAATGAGTCACTTTGAGAATCTTAAGTGTTCAAAGAGCGATAAAGTCCACAGGAAAAAGAGTGAGTATCGCTGACCTGCAGCTTCACCGCAGTCTGTCTGTCTAAACAAACACACTTGAGGAAACACTGTCTTTTTACTTTTAAAAACACCACAAACTGGATTAATAGGAATTATTGTATTTCTGAGCAGTAGAAACACCCATCCATTCATCTTCTTCCGCTTTATCCGTCTGGGTCGCGGGGGCAGCATCACCGCCCATTCCTAGAAACCAGACCAGAGAAACACCCGTAATGAATAAAAGATAGATGTACAGTACTGTGCAAAAGCTTTAGGCAGGTGTGAAAAAATGCTGTAAACAAGAAATATAAATAATAATTGCTTGTTTTAATCGATTTACAAAATGTAAAGTGAGCGAACAAAAGAAAAAGCCAAAGTCGTTCAGAACTCTCCTGAGCGTAAAGAAGAAGCAGAAGTTGTGTTGGTGCTGGTCTGGCCCCACAGAGCCCTGACCTCAGCATCATGGAGTGAGTCTGGGATTAACCTGAAGAGACAGAAGGAAGTGAGGAAGCTCCATCCACACAAGATCTGAGCTTAGTTCTTCTACATGTTTGGAACAGAGACCAGCCCAGTTCCTTCACAAACTGTCTGCAAGTAAAACCTAGAAGAACTGATGCTCTTCTGAAGGGAAAACTCACACCAAATACTGATCTGATTTAGATTTCTCTTTTGTTCGTTCACTGTGTTCCATTTTTTGAGGCATTCCTAGTTTACAGCATTTTTTCCACACCTGCGTAAAACTTTTCCACAGTCCTGTATATGTTTAATGTCATATCATGAAACATTCCAGTATCCTCCACCATAAAAGTTGCGCAGTGGGGATTTAACAATAACGTAAATATGGTGATATCGTCTGGTCAAAGGTCTCACAATAATATCGTGGACCATCACAATATATCAAATCCCAAGTCTCTTTGCTTAAATGAACAGTTCTGATGCATAAACAGCTAAAAAAACAGAGGGAACTACATAGACCAGTCATGGCCAACCCGTGGCTCTCGAGCCTCATGCGGCTCTTTAACTAGTTTCATGCGGCTCTTCAGGAGCTTTTACATAACATGCGTCAAATATGCTTGGCTGGCGTTACCATTCATTCAAGGATTGTTCAAGATAAGGAATGCCAAAAGTCTCACTAAGCAGCATAGTAAGAGAAAAACTGAAAATGAAAATTATTTTATTTTTGTTTGTGGACTTGCTTGAACTGAGAGTTTGTGTGTGTGAGACAGTGCACACAATGTTAACTGTTGAAAACAACTTTTACCAACTTTTAAACAATATTATCATGTTGGTGTGGTTATTTTCATTAAATCTGGTTGAGCATAGGTCTGTGTGTGCGTGTGCGTGCATACATGATTGAGGAATGGGATGATGTTCATGTGTACCCATGTGTATAATGTGGCTCTTTGCAGTAACACAGAAAAAGAAGGGGCTCTTAGTCTTCTACTAGTTGGCCACCCCTGACATAGACCATGATCCTTTGCTCCATTTCAGTGCAGACGACATGAAGAAATAACTGTTCTAAGCACTTTTACATCTTCATTCTTTGGATTTTTTGAGGAAAATATTGCAATAAATCTGGTACAGTGAGATGTTTATGGTGAAAATATCGTACAGAGAGATTTGGATTTCGTTCCATCCCTAATGACAATAAATGTTGCACCAAATGACTGGTCAATGCATTTTAGCATTTCAGTTTTGTCATTATGTAGAATATTGTAATATCGTGAGCTTTCCCATGATATTGCGATAAATATCGTACTGTGAGGTTCATACCGTGACGATATCGTATCGTGAGACGTGGATATTGTTAGTAATCGGTAGGGGTTCCTGCGTACTTTTGTGTAATATTGCAAATCCAATGTTTTTTTTTTTTCTTTTTTAATAAAAGTGTCTTATGTAACTTCCCCTGGAGGCTTTTCACCTGCTTCTTACAGTGGGGTTGTTATCGTTTTGTCTGGAATGTTCCACAATATGGCATTACGTAAACTTATCTATCGTAAGACAAGCAGGTGTAGCCACAGAGCCATGTTACAAGTTGGATCTGCGGAGCAGCGACCCCAACTCACACTAAGAAGCAATGTTTTCAAAGATTTTTCTTTTTTTTAATGGTGCACTAAGAACCTTTTCTGGTGATCTCCATGGAGACAAGGAGGCGATGCAACCGAGCGAAGTGACTGGTCAGATCTGTGGAGAGGACTTACAGTTCGAATTTATTGTTTTTCAGGATATTTTTAAGCAATAGAAGCACCAGTAATTGAATAAATAGATTACAGATTAATAGATTCGTTTTAGATAAGTTTAAAATCACAGGAACCATTCACGGCACTTTCACGTATAGTCTCCAATTAATTACTAAGAAAAAAAGTTATATAAGCCATACATCTGTCTTCACAAAGTACTTACCGTGTACCATTTCACTGATGGACAGGCGCACAAAGACTCAACGGTTTTTAATTGAACAGATCACACAGGGGTTAATAGCGAAAGAAAGAAAGAAGGAAAGCGTGAATAAAGGGCTTGGAGTTGGACGGTAACTAAAGATTGCTGGCTGGATATGATGTAGAACAAATCGATAAACGCACTTTCAAAAGTGTTTTTCACACATCTTGGAAGGTTCAAGGAGATGGAAACAGAGGGAAAGAACGTCTAAAACAGGGCAAAAAGAGTCCAACTATTATCTATCTGCTACCTAACCCCGAACCGCAGCCTGTTTCTGTTACTGTATAACCACTTCTTGTATAATGCGCTCTTTGTCCTGTCCGTTTTCCTGTAATTTCTGCTGTAAGTTCAACTCTCCTTCAACCCACCTCCACCGTATCTCCATGTGCGTAACTCTGACAACTGAGTTCTGCACATTATCAACAAATGCGCAAAGCACTTTTTTACCATCAACAATAGGAATGTAACAATACCCAAAATATGGTGATCTCGTATCATCAAAGGTCTCGCAATAATCACAGTCACAATATATCGAATCACAATGAATAGTTCTGATGCAGAAATAGCTAAAAAAACAGAGGGAACTACATAGACCATGATCCTTTGCTCCGTTTCAGTGCAGACGACATGAAGAAATAACTGTTCTAAGCACTTTTACATCTTCATTCTTTGGATTAAGTCTTGTGAAGCATTTTTAGGGGGAAAAGTAGAATATTCACCCCAAAATATTCCAATAAATCTGGTACAGTGAGATGTTTATGGTGAAAATCTGGTACAGAGAGATTTGGATTTCGTTCCATCCCTAATGACAATAAATGTTGTACCAAATGACTGGTCAAAGCATTTTAGAGTCAGTCTTGTTATTCTGTAGAATATCGTAATATCGTGAGCTTTCCCACGATATCGCAATAAATAAATATCGTACCGTGAGGTTCATACCGTGACCATATCATATCGTGAGACTTGGATATCCTTACCCCCCAATCAATACGCATTTTGACTGTATCTGGCTAAAATAGGCTGAAGTATGTCTGTTGGTGTCGCCATGTTAGTTCTGGTTCGTCTTTGGCTTCTGCACAAACCTCAGTTCTGCATCTGTTGGGCAGGATTTCCTCCCGCTGGATTCTCATGAGTGTGTGAACTCACAAAAATCCGTGTGTCATTTATTCATTTAATTTCAATATAAAACCAAAAATAAGAAAACGAGAAAACAACTCTTTTCTTCATTATTTGTCTCCAAAACCGAAATGAAAAAACAGGTAACGATTTGTTTTTTTCAGTTTTTGATGATGTGTTTAAATGAATAATGGGAAAAACGGAGAACGGCCGTTTTCCAATTCTTGAACCAAACTCCTGGTCCTGATGTCTAGTGTGGAGCGCCTGCATCTAAACCAGGACAGAACCAGGTCTTAACCAGGACTGAACCAGGTCTTAACCAGGACTGAACCAGGTCTAAACCAGGACTGAACCAGGACTCAGTGTTTCCTGGACAAAATCGGTTAGTTAAGGCAGTGACCGGGGAGAGGTGGCGGAGATACCGTGTCCACGAAAGTATCGGGGGGTTTCAGTCCTGGTTTAGACCTAGTTTAGTCCTGGTTTAGTCTTGGTTCAGTCCTGGTTTAGACCTGGTTTAGACCTGGTTTAGTCCTGGTTTAGATGTGGTTCAGTCCTGGTTCAGTCCTGGTTTAGACCTGGTTCAGTCCTGGTTAAGACCTGGTTCAGTCCTGGTTTAGACCTGGTTCAGTCCTGGTTCAGTCCTGGTTTAGACCTGGTTCAGTCCTGGTTCAGTCCTGGTTCAGTCCTGGTTCAGTCCCGGTTCAGTCCTGGTTTAGACCTGGTTCAGTCCTGGTTTAGTCCTGGTTCAGTCCTGGTTCAGTCCTGGTTCAGTCCTGGTTCAGTCCTGGTTCAGTCCTGGTTTAGTCCTGGTTCAGTCCTGGTTCAGTCCTGGTTTAGACGCAGACGCTCCACTGGATATTAGGACCAAGACTTTGGTTTGAGTTCATTTAAACACAAAATCGAAAACGAATCATTATCTGTTTTTCCATTTTGGCTTTGGAGACAATTAATGAAGAAAAGAGTCATTTTCTTATTTTTGGTTTTATTTGAAAAGCGAATGAACGAACGACACTCACAAATATCATATCTCTCCACCACAGAAGAAGATCCTAGAGCCGAACAGAAAGGCAGAAAACTTCCCTCAGTTCATCCGTCCTCCGCTCGAATCTCCCGGTTCCACTGTTTTCCCGAGTGACACTTTGCCTGTGCAGACCTGAAGAAGCGAACAGCTGTAATGATGCGATGTTCTGGCCTTGGGGTAGTTGTGCTTAAAGCGATGAATCACTGTCTAAAGGGAGTCTGGTAATGCAGGAAACAATCAGCACGGAGAAAGCTGCCAGATGACAAAGAGGATTACGCTAAACCCTCTTTCTGAGATCGCTTTTCTGCTATTCTTTCCTCATTGGCTGACGAAAGACACTGTATCTGTTGGCCGACATTTGCAAATACGCATCAGACTTTATTTCGACACTTAAGCGCTAAGAGGGACAAAATGTTTACTCGAAGTGGCGGTTTATGAGATCATTTTGTATACTTAATATGTCCACTCAATACCCAATAATGTTTTGCTCTTTCAAATAACACAAATGGACTTTTTGGAACTTGTAGTTATTCCCTTATCAAATGCAGACCCCCCTTGGAGAATTAAGGGCATTTTTATTCGTACATTTGTCCTCGCCTGGATTTTTTTTCTTAATTTTGCTTTTAAAACGGCCCCTTTTACCCCCTGATGAAGTGTTATCCATCCTTTTGTTCAGTAAAACCTGTTATTTTACAATCTGCTGCTGTAGTTGTGTCATGAGGCTGTAATAAAAGCTAAAGGACCAGAAATAGAGATGAAAAGCAAATCATAATAACATAAAATTCACACTCTTTTCATACAAAACACACACCAAACATGTAACAACCTTTTAGACTTAAAAAATGCTTAATTTATAGCCTTAGCTACAAAACTGCAAAATATCAAGTCTGTAAATAAACTAAAAATAACTTTATTTTAAGTGGACTCGTTCCTTTACTTTCCTGGTCCAGTCCTGGAAACAGCTCCTGTCAGGTCCAGGGCCAGAGCCACAGCACTTTTACGTTTATTACATTTGGATTTGTTCATTTGGACTGAAATAAACCTTTCAAATAAAAACAGCAAAGGGATGCACAATTACGCAAACCAAGATGCGCCATTTATCTGAGAAAAACTGCACTTAGAGCAGCTTTTTCAGTTGTTACGAAAACAGACGCTCAGAGCATCGACCGTCTTGACCACAGAGCGTATATCTGAGTGGACAAAGTGAGTGCGACGTCTCCACAGCGTCAGCGTCGCTCAAATGAGGCTCCTGTTACCACGGTTACAGGAGCGAATCTGGAGCCAGGTCCATATTTGGAAATCCGACCGCGAGTATCACAGAAACCACAAGAGTCAATCATGAGTGAGGAGGTTAAATGTGCCGCCCTCCTCAGAGCGGTGATACTCTGCACCTGCACAGACCACTGGATTTACTGATTCTGCAGAATAATAAGGAAACTTTGAGCTTTTAGCAGCAAACTTTAAATAGTAAGTTTAAGTCATTGATTTATGTTGTATGTTCTGTTACGTACGAACAACAATAGAGTCTCAATTGAATGAAATTCACTTTACTTTATGCTAGTTAAGTTATGCTAGTTCAGATTCTAGTAATGTTAGCTGTTGTAATTGTTTGAGATATTTTGTCATTTTATTTAAAAAAAAAAGTCAATCGGGGCAGGAAAGTGGGAAGGGAACTTACTTAGCAGCGAAACACACTAGCCGTCAATCAAACCTGTTGCTAACGCTAGGGGGAGGGGAACCTCGGGGAATGAAGGCGCCTGATTGGTCCATTATTTATGTTCATATCTTGATTTAGGAACAAAACAGAGAAATGAAAAATCAGGATCCTGTGTCGCAGGTTCACACGAACATTTTAAGACCAAAATGACGAGGCCACAGCAGCAGGTCCAGAGAGAGGAGCCAGAAGATCCCAGTGTGAGACAATGGGGAAAAAGGGAGAGAAGGAGCCGGAAGAGCCTTTAGCTTTGTCCACTCATATATATGGTCTATGATCTTGACTCACTTCACTCTTTGGCAAAGTTTGGGTCAATTTCTGATGTAATTTACTTGTATTTGTTTGCAGCACAAACGAAGCACAAATAACTGACATAGTTTTTGTGTAGGTTTGAGTTTGTTGGGGCCAATGAAAATGGAGGGAGCACATGGGTTTGGCAAAAAGCAAAGTTCCTATTGGACACTCGTTTTCTTGACGTCATCACACAGCGTGCGTTGCAAATCCCTTGGCGAGCTACTTGTAAGGGTCATAAGTAGAGTGTTTAAGTATCATTAACCGTGTCCCATTTCCGGCTGAATGACTCACCGGAGACTGAATGAACGTCCCACTCACCAGACACCGAAGTGGGTTAAACAAAATGGAAGTCGGTAGACCGTTAGCAAAGCCGCGCTCATCGTAACGCCGTTAAGTTCACGCCGAATCCGCTAACCCGCTGCTCTCAGCCTGCCCCGATCGCACTGTCTCTGTGGGAGATCGGCGCTCCTGCGGGTTGACGAGGTGCGAGATCCGGTGCGCTCGCGGCTGGGAACTATAGAGCGGCCTTTCCTACAAAAACAGCTCCCGCGGACGACGGACTAAAGGTTAAAACAACAGGGGAGTGAATGCTCGAGCCCCCCGCCACCTCTACAGCAACAGTCCAACCCCCGTAGCACATAAATGAGACTGAACACGGCGTATTTATGACACAGAGGCAGACAGAGCGCTCCAGGGTCGCCTTTCAAAGTCCCATTCGGCTCCATTTGGAATACCAGATTGCTACGTTTGGCTGCAGGGTTTTAATACACAGTCTGTCTAGATGCAAAGGCCACAACACAACAAAAAGCCACAACAGAAAGGCCATGGGACGTCTCTATTTCCCTGGGACAGTCCCAGTTTTGAGCCCTGTGTCCCCTGTCCCAGCAGTTTTATCCAAAAATCCAAATTGTCCCAGTTTTATGCAAGAAATGTCCCAGGTGTTCCTATTTTTGACCAATCTGATCCCAACAGTAAAAAGAGGCATAAACTGTCATTTGTTTAAGTAAAATACAGAAAAGCTGCTTAAAAATGACCAAAACACAAAGAAAACGTGACTATATTGACTCACGTTAGTGCCAAGTGCATCACAATTTTCCTTAATTATGCATTTAATTACACAATTTTATTATTACCAACCCACCCAAACCAGGAATGTCCCAGTTTTTCCTTTGAAAATCTGGTCACCCTACCACAAATTACAAATTACAGGTCAGATCTGTGGAGTAGTAACCCTGCTCACAGTATATTACCCATCACGCCTCAAGCAAAGCTGAATAAGGCCTTCAATTTAATCCAAAAAATTAATCAAATGTGAAAAACAAGGACACTGAAGCAAGATAAACCGACTTTCTTGCCAGATTTTTTCATAACCAAATATCTAAGGCACTTTTCAAACTAAATTATTATTAAATCTAACTCACATTAGTGCCGAGTGCAGAATAATTTTCCTTAATTATGCATTTCGTTTCAACAACACAACAAAAAAAGCCACAACGGAAGTGGCCACGAGACTATTTTCCGACGAACCAAGCGAGGAGGATCAAGCAGGAAATGAATGGGAAAAGTTGAAGAAGAAGAAGAATGTGAAAAGTAAAGGAATGAAGAAGTGATCGAAGTTGGAAACGTGAGCAAAAGTAATTTATTGTTTTGTGCAGGATCAATGTCACTGTCTGACCGTCATAAATAATTCCCTGCTTGATCCTCCTCGATTGGTCCAAAAGTGCAATAATTCTGGCAAATAATTGGGCAAGAAATACAAAAAAGTCTTTAAATCTGACTATTAATCCTTTATTTCTATTGCTAGATATAACTGACCCTGCTGTAAAGGACAAATACAATAGAAAATTGTACGGGATTCTGGCTTTTTGTGCTAGAAAAAGTCGACTAGTGAACTGGATATCTGCCCAGGATCCCTGTAAAGCTCAGTGGCAGAAGATGGTTCGGCTTCATCATAAGGACAATATTTTTAAGAAGACTTGGGGACCTTTTTTGATATACACTGGACTTGAGATCTCAGCTGTTATGAATAGGGTTTTTACATTTTGATAGGGGTGTGTCTGTGTCTAATACATACAGTTGTGCTCATAAGTTCACATCCTCTGGCAGAATTGATGATTTCTTGGTCCAGAAGCTGCAGACGGGACGTACTTGGATATTCAACATGATAATGATCCAAAACACAAAGGCAAGTGGACCTGTGGCTCCAGCAGAATAAAGTGAAGGTTCTGGAGTGTTCGTCTCTTCTGACCTCAGTATCACTGAGCCTCTGGGCAGATTCAAGCTGCAGTTCAGACAAGAGCCCAAGAATTTACAGGAACTGGAGCCTTTTGCCCAGAAGAATGAGCAGCTTTACCATCAGAGGAAATAACACATCCACAACTATCACAAAAGACTCTGAGCTGTCACTGGGTCATTTGTGTAGCTTCTGTGTCATTATGATTTAAAAAGAGGAAACACAGTTGCTTGATAATAAACGGCTTCACCCAAGAAGCACCAACCATGAGTGAAAGAAAAGATTTTGTGTTTTAATTCATATTCTCTGAAAGATGAACAAGAAATCAATTAAATTCTGTCAGGGTCTGTAAACTTATGAGCACAACAACTGTAAATGGCCCAATGTTTGGTTTGTCTTGTACTGGTTTTGTTATTATGTTGTATTGTATTTATCTTGTATTTTGTTTCAACTAAAAAGCAATAAATATATATGCAAAAAATAAAAAACAACCAAAAAAAAACAACTTTTTTGATGACCAACATCTGACAAGATTCTACAATCGCCTCAAAACGTTTTTAAACTCCCTTTAATTCCTTTTTTTATCATAGTGCAGCCACAAACTGATGCCTATGGAGTTCTGAACATGATACCCTATAATCCCCCAGCCCTGTTTAGGCAAAGGAACCTCGTCCCCCCCAAGAGTCTATGTCAAAACACTTAAGATAAACTGGTTGACTCAGTGTCCACTATAAAGGACACAAATGAATAGGCCGGGTCCCTGGAGGACATGAATCATCTGCACTCTGAGGACCTCAGGGACCGGCCTCCTGCTGGTAAACCTGCCTTTCCTTCCTTATTATAGAACAGTAAATGGTTTATATATCATTTTGACCTCAAGAGCCTCTTTGTACTCGGGTTAATAAGACGGATACGTCAAGAGGATCGACAAGAGTCCACAAATGTTGAAACGAATAGTGAGTCCAAGAGCCCACGGTAGAGACACAATTCATTATATTTTACTTTTACCATGATTATTATTCTTTTTTATTGCACGGAGGGATATCAGTCTGGACCCTGTTGCCTCTGTTGCGTCTTAAACCAGTCGAACGTGACTGTCCGATCAGATTTTGCGATTTTGAATGAGCTAATTGGTCACCCCTCATTGAATTTTGCCACGCTCATTGATGCGGCAGAAATCCACGATATTTTTCAGTCTCCCGTGATATTTTATTCCTTTCTTTTCCCCCCAAAAGCAGCCATATTCGTCCCCGATCGGCTTATCCACCTGTCAACCACGTCCATCGGTTATGGGACTCTGCACCACGTCACCAAATCTCATCCTTTTGTTTTAGTTTCATTCTGATTCTGATGTGTTTTTCTTCCCTGTAGATGGTCTAATAAACGAATAAAAGTCTAAGTATGCTATAGAACAGGTAATGAAAAGAACAACTGCATAGAAATCCATTATTTCACAATAGCATAATTTCCACCCACATTCACTGCATATTCAGTGATTCATGAAAACAAAAGCTTCTTTGTTTTTGAATAATTACTTTCGCTGAGTGTTTCAGTCCATTCTGTTACAGAAGCTCCACATACAGTACGGTGTTAAAGTTTTACGCAGGTGTGGGAAAAATTGCTGTAGACGAGGAATGGCTTCAAACATGGAAGTGTTCATCATTTATTTTCATCAATCCACAAAATGCAGTGAATGAACAAAAGAGAAATCTAAATCAGGTCAATATTTGGTGTGAACTTTACCTTCAGAAAAGCATCACACTGGAAAAAAATAACATCTAGGTAAGTTAAAATGACAAATTAAGAACATTTGACTTGTGTTTTTTTCTTAATTCAAGCAACATTCAATTTTGTTGTGTGCAAAAAGTTGTTTTTCTTATTTTATGTGTTGCAAGATCTATTTTCATAGTTTAAGTACAAAAAGTCTTGTTCCTCTGGCTGATCATTTTACTTCTCAAGTGAAATCTACTCACATCATGGTAAAACTTTCTTCATTCAAGTCATTTATCTTGTTTTTCGTAGTGTGGTTCTCTGGGTTTTACTTGCAGACAGTTGTGAAGGAACTGGGCTGGTCGCTGTTCCAAACATGTAGAAGAACTAAGCTCAGATCTTGTGTGGATGGAGCTTCCTCACATCCTTCTGTCTCTTCATGTTAATCCCAGACTCACTCCATGATGCTGAGGTCAGGGCTCTGTGGGGCCCGACCAGCACCAACACAACTTCTGCTTCTTCTTTACGCTCAGGAGAGTTCTTAAAGGGATATTTTGGGATTTTGGACATAGGGCCTCATTTCTTCGTGAGCCAGAGTTTTATTATTTTGTGGAGACTCACAAAACTGTGAATCTGCTCCTTTTTCCTCTAAAAATGCTTCACAGACTTAATCCAAAGAATGAAGATGTAAAAGTGCTTAGAACAGTTATTTCTTCATGTCGTCTGCACTGAAACGGAGCAAAGGATCATGGTCTATGTAGTTCCCTCTGTTTTTTAGCTATTTCTGCATCAGAACTATTAATTTAAGCAACGAGACTTGGAATTCGATATATTGTGATGGTCATGATATTATTGTGAGACCTTTGACGATACGATATCACCAGATTTGGGCTATTGTCACATCCCTACAAATTACAGTGGGAGAAGTACTCAGTTTTGCAACTTAAGTAAAAATACAAATACAGGGGCAAAAATTACTCACGTAATACCATTACAATAATGCTACTTAAAGTTGCACTGTGCAACATTTATGGTGGAGTATCCTGGAATGTTCCATGGTATGACATTAAATATATACAGTTCTGTGCAAAAGAGTCCTCTGTTGATTTCCCTCTGCACAGGCCAAAGCCCAAAAGACTAATCTAATCCCATTTATTTAAGAGTGAGTTTCTGGAGTCGACATTCGAGTCTTTTGGGCTTTGGCCTGTGCAGTGGGAAATCAACAGAGGGAAGTGTGAGGCTGTTTATAAAGTTGTTTTCTAACGTTTCCAGACACTAATGAGTGAACCAGGCAGAGCGTTTTGTTTGTTAGACTCGTGGCTGTTGTCAGATGGGTTAAAGTGGTGTTAAGCTTCTTCAGTCTGAAGCAAATTGGTGTTTTACGTGGAAGTTCAGAACTTGCCCCCATCACTGCACTAGTTTGTTGCCTTGACAGACTCACTGCCACAGTGAGATCTCCACCGAGGAAACACTGATCTGTGCCGTTTTTTGGCGTCTGACAGAATTGCAACACCTCTAGAAACGGACTTTTTTTGGAGCTTCAAACGTGCCGGAGTTCCCCTTTAAGATTATTAATCAAGTATTAAGTCAATGCATATTATGCAGAGACTCTTTTCTTTGCAGAGCGCTTTAATACTCAGCTCACACTACATTCCAGACACGTTAGTCACAAGTTTGCGCAGCACCCAAGTCTGGCAGAAAGAGAAAGCCTGCTCTTGCCTCCGGGGATGTCCAAAGAACCATATCTCACAGGAGAGGCGAGGGTTACAGCTACACGTGTGCGCACTGGTAATACACTCTCACCTCATGTTCTTACCTGACAGTTTCGACACCTAGAGAGAAGTCGAAACGGTGTGAAAACAAACTCTTGGGCTGGAAAAAGAACCCAATAACATAAAATAACAGAAGACCAAATGAAGCTCATGGGACTATTACACTGTCACTTCATAATGTGTGTGTGTGTGTGTGTGTGTGTTTGTGTTTGGATGGAAAATGATTAAAATGAAACGTGGTGTCAAAGTGAATCAATATCAACATCTCTGATCTCTGAGGAATACATTTAGCTTTACTGCAGCAGACTGACGGATAATATGTTTTTTTAGAGCAATACAGACGATGCAATAAACATATGACTCAAAAATAATTAAAGGAACGCTTTGAAAACTTGTCAGATCTCAAGGTGAAAAATAAATAGACTGGATTTCTATGCAAACATGAACAAAGCGAATCTGAGGAACAAAAGAACGCCACATCTTTTAATGGAAATAACATTTTCAGCCGATAGAGGCGTTCAGTTTATAGACACCCTGAAAATCAACGTGAAACCATCCTGGAGAAGTTAGATCTGTGCAACTTCTGTAGGGTTAAGGAATGTTTATCTTACGTCCAGTAGTGATAATCAGTTCAGCCAAAGCAGCACTAGTGGAAAAACAGCCAAAAACACCCAGGAGGGAGAAAATGACCTCCACATGTAAAATCACTACTGTTTGCCGCTCTAGCCGGGGTGGACTGGGAATCTGTGGAAAAGTCCAGATCGGCAGTCGGGTACTAACAGCAGAGGGTGTTAATACAATAATTTACCCATTTGTCCAACATAAAGGAAGAGAGGGTTACTGGTTTCAGCACATCAAAGATGTCGAACAGAAAATGTAAGGAGAAAGGAGAATTTGGAAAAGGTTAAAGACAAAAAAAGCAAAGTCTGTTTAAAATGAAGTGACTTAGTCGTTTTTCTTAATAAACAATCAGAAGGAGTTAATCTTTGTGTGTTTTCTATAATAATTTCATTATTGATTTATTGAAATTAGTATCCACTTATCTGGGGCCGGGTTGTGGGGGCTGCAAAGTCTAAGCAGGGACTCTCAGACTTTCTTCACCCCAGACACTTCCTCCAGCTCCTCGGGGGGGTCTCGAGGCGTTCCCAGGCCCAGATATACCTCTTCATAAACCTCTTTTCCACCGCAAGGAACCAGGTGCCAGTTCGGTGCTGGTGCTTCCTGCTGATTATCTAAGAACCGGTTCGTTTTTCCACTTGCTGAGAGCCGGAGAAGAGCTACGTCACTACGTCCCTGCACGAGCTGCTGTTGTCCTAGTGACCCAACAGCTGTCAGCTCCAATAATTATAGCAACGGAGAACTATCCTACAGCTCTATTCTGCTGATATTCATTTTACAAACGTTCTTGTCAATCCAAAGACGAAACATACAGATCTTCGTCACTGCCATCGACAAAGGATGTGTTCCTGAAGAAAAGTAACTGTTGCTGCGCCCACTGGAGCCCCACGGGCCTGGAGCTAAGAGGTCCACTGCTCCGTGGGCCGTTGCTCCGCTGATGTGTTTTATGTAATAAATATACTAAAGTCACTCTCTCGACTGGGAAAACACGGTGTCCAAGCTGTGTGTCGGGGACATTCTCTCATTTTCCAGTAGTGTTGCAGGCTAAATGAGCATAATTTCATTGACATTAAAGGTTCATGCAGTTTGTTCCTAATATAAAGTATAAGTAAAGGTTTAGCCTGTGTGATGTATGTGTCCAATGGGTTCACATCTGAGAGGAATATCACAATATTTAAATCTGAAAGCCTTAAAGACTGTTCTTTTTATGGTATATCGTCTTTTTTAAAGACATAACTTTATTCACAACAGCATTCATGCCTTGAACTCGTCCCTGGTTTCTCTCTTCTTAACCTCTGAGAAAATAACACTTTTATTCTGAGATATAAAAGATACAGAATTCAGACGCATAAGCAAAAGTTCATAATAGTATTTAAAAGGTCCAAGTTAAGGTTATGACAAATTATGTATAGACATTCAATTCACACAACAATGAATATTTTCAGCAGTATTTTATTTCAGACCACTGTGATTATGCTCGGTTTTATCTCAGACATTTTTAACTTTAACACAAAAAAGTTTAAATCAGTGTTTTATGAGACAAATATATGTGAGAAAGTTCCTCCTACGGTTGAGATCTTTTACATTGTGAATGGCGTTTGCGTGAATAGTATTGCACCATTATTGTTCGGAGTTGCCTATTGATACTTTGCAGATTGATCTCATAAACATTCCCTGGGGGGGTGAAGCTAACTGGAGGCACTGCTCTGTTAGAAGCCCAAGTTCCTCAAGTTAGACAAATCTCAGCTTTATTTTAACACAACCTGACCAGAAAACTACAACAGGTGAGCTGATTTATGTTGTTAAACAAGTCTCGCACACATAAAATAGTTTTAGGCAATAGTTTTTCAGTTTGTCACTCGTATTTTTTGTCAAATCAAACCCCTAAACAGGACCGGAAACACTCGTATTGATCACAGGCTCCTGAAAATGTGCTGTTTAAATCCATTTTGTATCTTAAAACTTTTGGTTGGTGTTTGCATTGCGTAACCATGAAAACTGCTGAATATTTCACCAGTGGAAATGCATTATAGAGAACCCCCAGCGGGATGTCGCTGCAAAGTATAAAGGCCGCAGTATTAGAAGAAGCAATGCAGACTATATCAGATGTAGCTGTAAAATGTACGTGTTATGTTATGAATAATGCAATAATGGTAGAGGGATAGTTATTATACATCTTTAAAGGGGAACTATGGCACATTTGAGGCTAAAGTCCATTGCTTGAGGTGGTCAAATACTGTCAGAAACCAAAAGACGGTACAGATCAGTGTTGCCGAGGCGCATGCGAAAGCCCAAAAGACTCGACTGCCGACTCCAGTGACGAAGGAGAGAAACTGAAAGTTGTTGAAACAAAATGGTTTTGGAATGTATTTTTAGCGTTTTTCAAAAATTATAATTCACTGGTAAATAAATGGGATTAGAAACTACATCAACAATCGAGTCTTTTGGGCTTTGGCCTGTGCAGTGGGAAATCAACAGAGGGAAGTGTGAGGTGCTTATAAAGTTGTTTTCTAACGTTTCCAGACACTAATGAGTGAACCAGGCAGAGCGTTTTGTTTGTTAGACTCGTGGCTGTTGTAAGATGGGTTAAAGTGGTGTTAAGCTTCTTCAGTGTGCAAATAATTTTACGTGGAAGTTCAGAACTTGCCCCCATCACTACACTAGTTTGTTGCCTTGACAGACTCACTGTCACAGTGAGATCTCCGCCGAGGAAACACTGATCTGTGCCGTTTTTTGGCGTCTGACAGAATTCAACCACCTCTAGCAACAGACTTTAGCTTCAAACGTGCCGGAGTTCAACTTTAACACATTACTCTGCTGTTTAAAGGTGCAGTATGTAACTCTTCCAGTGACGGGTCCACCACCTGTTTGTCTACAAAGAAATGTTACTGTTTAGACAGAAATGTTTCGACCGTACAGCATTAAACTTTCCCATCTTCGTTATAGGCATTTCTGTTTCTCAAAAATACCTCTCAAACGTGCAAAGGGGGAGTTGCCTTGTCACAGATCTGACTTGTAATTTGTCTCTAGATAGAACATCCCAGGCTAAGCAAAATCATCCCTATGGAAACAAGCAAAAACCTTCAACAGAAAATGTGCACAGAACCTTTAAAGAGGGAGTATTATGTAAAAAGGACTTTCATAAGGTTAAGGTCAAAAGGTTGTGTTATAGATCACCTATGCATGTTTGAGTAATTTAGCGATTTCTCCCAGGCCATATTCAAACCCTCTTGATGGTTCACTGTAAGATCTGCGACTTTTTCCTCTAAAAATTCCTTCACAAGACTCAATCCAAAGAATGAAGATGTAAAAGTGCTTAGAACAGTTATTTCTTCATGTCGTCTGCACTGAAACGGAGCAAAGGATCATGGTCTATGTAGTTTTCTCAGTTTTTTTTAGCTATTTCTGCATCAGAACTGTTCATTTAAGCAAAGAAACTTGTGATTCGATATATTGTGATGGTCCACGATATTATTGTGAGACCTTTGATGATACGATATCACCAGATTTCGGTTATTGTTACATCTCTAATGCTGATTGAAGTGTGATCGCGCTCTGAAGGGGGAGTGGCTTAACGTGGGGAGCAAAGAGAGGGGTGACTCAGAGCAAAATGAAAAACAAAACTGAAACTTGTAATAAAACATATGTTGTTTTTGGCATTTGCAAAGCAATAAAAGGTAACGCGGTGATCTAAATATGCTGCATGTTAACAGTGAATACCCCCTCTTTAAATGACCCATCGCAGTTCGAGAGTTCGTCATCCAGAATCCGGTAAAACGACATTTCTCGTGTTCCTTCATCTCCGTGCAGGCCCCTCATGTGTCGACAGGGGTGAGCGTGATCCCGTGAGCGTTGATGTAGGTGAGCAGGACTTGGGCGCGTTTCTCCAGGACTCCGATGAGCCTGTCGATGCCCTGCCTCCCGCCCTGGCTCTCCCAAAACGTCTGGTCTATGAAGAGGGACTGGAGGAGCCGCTCCCTCAGCCGGCCGTTCTGCAGCACTGCCACTGCACCGGCCGGAAGTCTGTGGAAAAAGAATAAAAACGATGTCACTTATTGGTTTATAATTTTTTAATATTTAAGATGTATTTAGTTAAGGTGTCAAAACCACCTTTCCACTGGTTTTAATTCATGGGTTTCAGACCGAGACGACAGGGGCAATATATTAGTCCCTGTGTTGGTATCGGTCGATATCGATTGATTTTGTTGATATCATCAGTATCGACGGGTATCAGATTTGTCTTTTTGAACAGACTCATGAGTGAGAATGGAAATAGAAAGGTCCTATGTGTAATTCATTTATATTATTTATACCCCAGATAAATACATTTTGTTATAACGTTTTCAAAACTTAAAAGTTAAATACTGACATCAGCAAATTTCAGGCATGGGCCAGAAATCCATATTGGACCATCCCTAGTTTCAGCTTCCTGTTTTATAGAATGTTTTGAGGACCTTTTGGGTTTGGGTAAGAGCACTATTACAGTGATATTAAACAAATACAACACAGAAATCTGTATGATGACAGTTAAAGTTGAACTCGGGCACGTTTGAAGCTAAATTCTGTAGCTAGAGGTGGTGGAATTCTGTCAGAAACCAAAAAACAGCACAGATCAGTGTTTCCTCGGCGGAGATCTCACTGTGGCAGTGAGTCTGTTAAGGCAACAAACTAGTGCAGTGAATTGGAGTCGAGCCTCTCGTCGCCGCTGGAGTCGACAATCGAGTCTTTTGGTCTTTGGCCTGTGCAGTGGGAAATCAACAGAGGGAAGTGTAAGGCTGCTTATTAAGTTGTTTTCTAACGTTTCCAGACACTAATGAGTGAACCAGGCAGAGCATTTTGTTTGTTAGACTCGTGGCTGATGTAAGATGGGTTAAAGTGGTGTTAAGCTTCTTCAGTGTGAAGCAAATTGGTGTTTTACGTGGAAATTAAGAATTTGGCCCCATCACTACACTTTAAGGTCCATTTCTAACATAAAAAAAACAGCTGTAATTTGTGGCCATACCGGTTTGTCAAAGCCTGATTTCGTCAGATCTCAGAAGCTCAGCAGGGCCGGACCTGGTTAGTACTTGGATGGGAGACCGCTGAGAAAATCAGGTGCCACAGGGGGGCGCCAGTGGCAAAAACTATTGTTGTGTCCTTAAGCAAGACACTTCACCCACATTGCCTAGTACACAGGTGTCAAACATGCGGCCCGGGGGCCAGATCCGGCCCTCCAAGACTTTTAATCTGGCCCTCGGCTGATTTTCTATTAAGATATTAAAAACTTTCAGATTTTTCTAGTAATTTTCTGAGCATCTTAGCATAGCAGCGTCTCCAGTGCTTCTGTGCCTGGTGCCTCCACCAAACAAATGAAGACCTGCCTCTTTCCAAACGCTCTTAAAGGACAATCGTTTTGACCGTGACCCTCATCAGCAAAATGTCAAAAATAAGAAAAGTGGAGCTGAGTGCATGATTTTCCAAGAAAAATTGACTAATTCTTATTTGTTCACGGAGGTGAATGGGAAACCTGTGCTCGGTGTGTTTGCAACAAGTGGCGGCGCTCAAGGAATATGATCTTAGACGCAACTACGAGACACTGCGAAAAATACAATAACTTGAACAGAGAATTGAGAAGACAGAAGATAAACGAATTATTGCTGGGACTGAAGAAACAGCCATCTGTTTTCACCCAGGGGCCAAGAGGTTCGTGATGCTGCTGTGAAAGCAACTTGACCTAGCATAATATTATAATATTTTGTAAAATAAAATCAAATAAAAAAGATTTCTGTACTAGATTTGCATTTCTCTGCACAAATATTTGGACTTATTGCTATTTTTGGGGTATATATGCCATGAGTTTTCTGATCCGGCCCCTTTGGGATCAAAGTTGGTTGTATACGGCCCCCGGCCTAGTATGAAAGTGGAGTGTGCATGAATGATGGTGGTGGTCGAGGCCGATGGTGCACATTTGTGTGAAGTGAATGAATAATGATCTGTAAAGCGTGTTTATGTCTGTGAAAAGCGTTATATAAATACAAACTTACTTACTGTGATTGAACGTACACTGAGGCAATACTGTGGGACATCTCCATGGAGACACATTGATTACAGAGCGCACCAAAAATATATTTGCAATTTCTAAGGTTCAGTTTCAAGGTTGGTTTGCCAGTAATGTCCGAGGCTACAGTAAATGTCCACAAGGTTTTCCGTCTCCACAACTGCATTCTATCTATTTGGGTGATTTAGTGTTATTATGAGAAACACACGCAGTCTAAAAGCAGCGATTTCACGGACCATAAGACAAATGGGACTCGTTTGCGCTGCACATCGGGCATGATGTGGACGGATCATTAACATTCAGAGGGAGTTGGGGACAAGCACGGAACATAGAACAAAATACATAAGTTTAGTGCTTCGATTTTTGAGTCTGCAGAGCTGTCGCCATGAGCCTCTCTCTGATTGGTTAATCCGACTGTCAATCATGTCCATTGGCGACACATTCCAGGCAAATCTTTGTTAAAGCATGTAGCTCTGGTTTGTCAGGTAAGTTAAGGACTTTACGGTTTGCTTTCTAACAGCAGGGGGAGCTCCTGAGCCTCAACGCCACATTTGAAACAGAGATTAAGTTTATAAAGTACATTTTCCATTATGCAGAGATTATTTTACTTTAGAAAATGTGAAATCCTTATCCCAAGATGACAAAAAAAAGAATAAAAGAGAATTATGTGTTTTCAACTATAGACACAATTCATGGGTTTCAGCAGCGATCTAACATTTTGATATAATAGTGTGATTAAAAGGGCTTCATTCTCAGAGCTCAGATCTAAGAGTGGCATGAGTGAGTTTCTCTGTTCAAATTTTCCAGTAAAAAATTGCCATTTATTACACACACTAAAAAGAAAATGCTCAGACAAAATGAGGATTTAGTAACTTTTTTTTCTAACTTTTTTTTTTTTTTTGCAAGTGCATATCTAACTGCAAAGGCTCAACGGTTGTGCTGGAACAGGTTCACAGAAGTTGGTGGTCAGTAAAGAGCATCTAAATGGAAAATAACACAAAAAAGGTTTTTCTCTTTCATCACAGGACATTGTCATAAAATGGAACTGGGAAAATCTGAGCTCCTTTAGGCCAAGACAAGATTTGAGTTGTAGAGGTTTGAATAAATCACTTCTATGGTTAATTATTAGTGCATTCTGTTATTTAATTATTGCAGCTCAGGCCTTGTAATGATACTGTCTAATTAAAAAGGGTGGGCAGTGATGCAGTCGCTGTATCAGACCGTTGTGGTGAAGGAGCAGAGTCGAAAGACAAAGATCTCGATTTACCGCTCGATCAACATTCCTCCCCTCACCGATGGTCATGAGCTTTGGGTAATGACCGAAAGAACAAGATCGCGGTTACAAGTGGTTGAAATGATGGAAATGAGCTGCTAGGCGCTCCCTTAGAAATAAGGTGAGGATCTCAGTCACTGCATGGAGCTCAGAGTAGAGCCGCTGCTCCTCCATGTTGAGAGGAGCAGCTGAGGTGGTTCGGGCATCTGTTCCGGATGCCTCCTGGACTCCTCAATAAGGAGGTGGTCTGGGTATGTCCCACCAGGAGGAGGCCCCGGGGAAGACCCAGGACACACTGGGGGGACTCTGTCTGGCCTGGGAACACCTCAGGACCCCCTGGAGGAGCTGGAGGAAGTGAGTGTGGAAAGGGAAGTATTGGCTAACCTGATGCAGCAGACCTCACAGCATTAGGATTCTTTCATTCACCGGTCGGCAGGTACTTTTTATTTAACCAATTGCTGCTGTTTAGTCTTGTGCTCATAGCGTATGCAGTCTGCTATCGCTGCTCGGGTTGGTTCTGGACAACACACTTTGCGCCGACTACAACTTCCAGGGTTTTTGCGAACCGTATATTGTACTGTGATCCCTGAACTAGTCACTGGAGAGAAATGAAATTGAGCAGAGGCACTAGGTGGTGCCAGCCTTGCTAAGTCTGGGCCTCCCTGCTCAGAAAATGGATGGATGTTTTGAGATATCATTCATTCATGTACATTTATCTTTGTGCTATGATCTTGATCTATGTCATACGCTGAACATGCATCTTACATGATTTGTAGGCCATAGCTACAGGCTAAACTGAAAAAAGATACTAGCAATTTACGTTCACATTTAAGTGACTGATTTCCATGGTTGTTGTCAACTTGTCTCCATGGAGATGTTATTGCTTTGCCTGGAATGCTCTGCAGCATTTAATTATTTAATAATAATAATAATAATGCATCAGTTTTATACAGCGCTTTTCAGGACACTCAAAGACGCTTTACAGAGCATTATTCATTCACTCCAGACCCGGTGGTGGTAAACTACTATTGTAGCCACAGCTGCCCTGGGGCAGACTGACGGAAGCGAGGCTCCAATCTGCGCCATCGGTCCCTCCGACCACCACCATCATTCACACACACACCACTTTCATACTAGGCAATGTGGGTGAAGTGTCTTGCCTAAGGACACAATGACAGTTTTTGCTACTGGCGCCCCCCTGTGGCACCTGGAATTCCCAGTGTCTCCCATCCAAGTACTAACCAGGCCCGACCCTGCTTAGCTTCTGAGATCTGACGGGATCAGGCTTTGACGAGCCGGTATGGCCACATTTAGCATTTATTTTACAGATATTATATTGCATAATTATAATTATAAAAACATAGATTCTAACTTAGATCGTAACTTGAAGAGAAAAGTTATGCAGAACACCTTAAACACAAACACACGTCGGTTTTGAAGCCCAGATGCCGTCACACTGTTTATTTTTGCTTCTCATATCAGATGTTTTGTGGCAGTAACAGTTTTGAGATTTGTTATGAATCTAAAGACGTCTTTTCAGGGAAGAAAATCCCCAGACTGACAGCTCAAATATGATCAGAGAAAACTGCAATCTGTGTCGACTTTTGGATTTCACATTTGTTGGAGGTTAGCGAGTTTAACCGGGGAGGTGCTCAGTGTCAGATGATTTGAATTTGATAAAGTCAAACACGGCAATAAAAATACTTGTATCTACAAAGGATTCACAAACGGTGAGGAATTACGGGCAGCCGCAAAAGACAGCTCAGTAGAAGCGGGTCAGATCACAGATAAACCTAAGCTTCAAAGTTCATGCAAATGCCACAACAGAGGCACGTGCGGCGGATGAGGATCACAGGCGGCCATGTTTGGAGCACGCACACTGTCCCCTTGGGTTTAGTGATTTATTGATCAAAACATGTAACGTCTCTGGAGTCAGGCTGTTTCTGCGAGGTTGAACTCCGATCTACTCGACACGATTCAACCCGGCTGTGGAGCTTTTCTTTTCCACACGGTCAGAGCCTTTACTTTTTTGAACCCTCTTCCCTCTTGGACCAAAAACATGATAAGGAAGCGCAGATTCTGCTTTTTCGGCTCCAATTCCGTAATTGTATGTTGATAACCGAATTTAACCGATACCAGAGCAGAGACTGAAAGCAGCATTTATTTCCTTGAAACAAAAATAAAATTAGATTGACATAGTATAAATAGAATATTCCCAGATTTTATGGGCCAACTACACCCAGCGTAGTCTCATTACATCAGTTTATACGTCCAACCAGGATCACGTCCACAGAGCGACAGCCTCTGACTGGGTGAAAAGTAATGTTACTTCGGGGCAATTCCAGCTGCAGACAGAACACCGCTGCATAAGCCTGCTACACTGAGTCTCTAATGACCACAGGCATGAGGAGAATCTCTTAACGACTAAAAATCCTGCAGAAAAAAGAAAGCACACTTCACTACAATGCAAAACAAAAGTAAGGCTGACAAAGTGTGTGCACTGCACCGAAAATAAGCCTATAAAAACATGTATGCCTATGTTAACAAAACTGGTTTTGTACACCTCTAAATTGCAAGAAAAATATGTTTAATGCCATACTTCATACTACAACATTCTAGGCAAAGCATTAGCATCTCATGTAGACATGCAGATGCTGGATTACCCACCAGAAAAGCTGCACAGTGCACCTCTAATTGCTGGTTTCAGATGACGTCACTAAAAGCAGATGGGGTCAGGAAGTAAAGACAGACGCACAGAACCCCGTTTACCTCCACTGACTCTGCGCCAAAACGCCTAAATTCTGCGGTGTGTGCAGTTTATGTTTGCGGCGACCGCTCGAATCGGGAGAAAGACAAACGTTTTTTTTTTGTGTACCTAAAGTGCAACAATACAGCTAGTTTCAAAAAGAAAAAAAGACGACAAAAAGTGGATCGACAATCTCCGGCTGAAAGCAAAAGGCGCAGAGACAGACAAGGTTTTTTGGACAATTATTTCGAAAGAAGAGCGTCGTAAGTGACGGTAAACTGTTGCATTATAGGTCCAAACAAAAAGCTTTATGTGGAGCTAATTTTACGACTGCTGTAATTTGGCGTTTTATACCTGTTTTAATCATTATTTTTGGTTATCCTCGTGCAGCGGGTGATTTTAAGTCTGTCTCCTCCAGGTTTTTAAAGTCTTTTGTTTGGCTCAGTGTAACACGAGGTCTGCAGCACCAGATCATTTATTATGTCCATCGCCTCAACGCCGGGAAAATCCTCCAAACTGTATGAAAAGTCCGACTTCTCCACACATCGTACGGGTCATAACCTATATTTTTATACTTATTTCTTCACTATAGCGGGTCTCTGCCGGCCCGTTCAAACTTTTTGCGTACTCGCTGTTGCCCATTGTGCTGTTTTGAAGAGGAGCAAAACACTCGCATGTCGTCAGGGTCACGTGAGTGAAACAGAAATATGACCCATGCCCTCTTAAACTCACTCTGTGATGCCCTCCAGCAGCCTGAAGTCCAGGTTGTCCTCGTTGCGGTCAAAGAAGCCTGTGTTGTGGGTGTAGAGGAGATGTCGTGGGTCTTCCTCAGTGTGGGTGAGATGTTTCAGCTCCACGTCCTCCGGCCTGCTGCACCCTGAGCCTCCACACTCATCCTGGAGACGAGGCCTGAAGCCACAGCACTGAGGGTCCAAGCGCCGGTGGATCTGACACACAAGCACACAAAACAAAAAACGTACATTTAGATATCCAGATTTGGAATGTCCGCTGTAGTTTACTTGAATATGTGTAAGAAAACCCATTCTGTTGATCCATTTTTCATCATGTAGTAATATTTTCATAGAGAAATATGACGTTTTAGGTGAAACAATGACCAAAATTGCACATATTTGCACCATGTAAATCTGAAAAGTGGATAGAGCAGGTTTCAGTGTCTTACTTGTGTGCATTTTGTTGACATGTTAGATTTAAAAATGGTTATCTTAGAGATAGGGGTAGGTGAAAACATACATTTTCTAAGCACTCAGTCGTCAAACGCAGGATTATTCACACATGCATGAATCAGCTGATAACAAGCTATGGTGAAACACGAAAGAGCGTTGTTCCAACATGGTTAGGCTCATGAAAGCAGAACCGTAGATTACTCTTTGTACATTTCACTTAAATCCATTTAAATATTTAATAAGCCGTGGGTTTTCTCATCCACTGTACAAGACTTTATAACCAACCATTCCTCTGTGCCTAGGCCTGTCATATCTGCTTTGCTACAGAAAAATATTGCAAGAAACAATAATATTGACACTACTTCATGCCACTGAACCAAAGCAGGATAACAGACAGTATCATTAGCCATAGAAGTTATTTAAGCTACGTTCAGACTGCAGCCTGAAGTGATCCAAATCTGATTTTTTCGCCTCTATTCAACCTGTATCTGATCTTTTAATGACGTCTGCACGACACAGATCCGATTTTTATCAAGTGTGACCCAGGCCACTTGGATCTGTGCTCCTAAAATCGATCTTTAGACATGTGACTTCAGTCTGAACGGTCAGGTCACATTCATCCCACCTACGGTTCCTTTCTACAGACTTTGCTGCCAAGGGCGTAGGGCTGTTGTCCCTCCCCTAAAAAATCCAACTGCTTGAATACTTTTCCGTGCTTATTGCAGATATTTGCTGGGGCTTTATTCTGTTGGCTACAGTTAATCTACAGTCTAACAATTAGGCTCGATTATAACACGTTTGCAATTTTCTGCATTGCGTCACAGCTCAATAATATCAACCTGTTGTAGGCACTGCTTACTCCCTCGGTGGTGAAATAACTTCTTATATCCCATTTTTTTGGGTGGTGACATGATTGTTTTGCTTGATTCATCAGCCAGTTTCATACTTCGCGGTCGCTGGAGAGAAATTAAACTGAGCGGACAGCGGCGCCTGCGTTTCCACAGTTTACCTGAGGCACTCGGGCCAGTGAACAGCGGCATAACCCTGTGGTCATATCACTGAACACATCTCAGAACATCTAAGAAACAAAATGAACTCAAAAGAGCAGAAAACCGGAGTGCGGAGCTCCGCGGCCCGGAGCCCGGAGCCTCGCATGGGCCGGTACACTAAAAATACACTAAAGTCACTCCCTCAACCGGGAAAACATGGCACTCGCAGACCACAGCTGACGCCCTGGCATCAAGTATTTTTTTCCTGTTTTTGTACGGCCTCCAAGACGCAGGTTGGGGGCGTCTGAATTCAAATGCAAAGGCTTCAAATAGGGGCATCCAAGGAGGTTTTGGACACTGCAGTGTGAACCTACCATAAAATGTGTTAAATTATTACTTTAAAGTTTGTAAAAAATATCTCAATAAATGTATATTTTTGTTTATTAAAATAAAATGGCAAATATTGGTTGTGACATGTCCCCACCGCCCCCATGCTAATCTACGCCACTGGTTCCTCCCGCTGCCCCACAAAACGCCATGGCCAAAATCTTGTTCTTCTCCATCTCCTCCTTCAAACAAATAAGCTGTACATATTCTGGCAATTTTAAAATCTCCAGGAACTCAATGCAGCGTCCATGTTTAGGCGACTTCCGTAAACTCTGAGTTCGCTGCTGTGACGTCGTCGTGTCTCCAGGGCTCATGTGGGACACTTTTGGGGCGTTTAAAGTTCACACTGGAGATCGCAGACAAGTCGCATTTAATTGGAAATGTGAAAAAAAAATCAGATTTCACACAAAAAATCCAAATTGAGCATTAAGCCCTGCAGTCTGAACATAGCCTTTGTCTCCCCTCTACAGCTCAGATCATCCATAGTACAGAAAAATGGCAAAAATCTGCCCCACTATTGCAAAGAAATTATACACATGATAAATTCTGAACCCCAAAAGCTATTGTTCCATAAATCGATATCGTAATCACTTTGAAAGGCCAATCTGTGTCCTCGTTAGAGAAATACAAACCCTGAGATATGGTTTGATTAGAAAGAAAAGTGCTTCCGTGGGTCGATCGACTGTGACTGCCAGTGCTTTTCACGATCGTAGTAATTTGGTAGCAACAAAAGAAAAATCTGAGGAACTGACACTGCATTAGAACATCTTTGGCCGCAAAAGACGCAGCTTTTACTAATACTGTGTGTTGTGGCCGTGCGGGACCTTCATCAGGGCATATGGCACTTTTATATAGAACAGGATCCAAGTCACATTCTGTGCAGACGCAGAGGACAAATTATCCCTACTGGGAAAATGAAATGTACTTTAGTTTAGAAGTTATGCCTATTATTATATTACGCAAAATCAACTTTTCAGCAGGGCCGTGGGAAGTCACGTTTAACCCTCTGAGCCTATATGCCTTTTTAAATATGAATAAATAGATTGAAATTCAACGTTTTATTGATTTATACATTTTAATATAGTCTGACAATTTAAGAACAAAATAATATCGGACTATTTAAACTTTTTGGGGCTGCAACATCAGGCAGAGGCGGGTGGTGGTCGGTTACAGGCGTGTCCATTTGTTCTCAAACGTCCTGCACTCCGACATTTTTCCCCCCGTGGTCGGAGCGGCGGCACATTAGCTTTTTTTTTTCAACATCCCGCCATTCTGACATGTGATTATTAAGTTTTGACTGAGCTCTTTTCAGGACCAGATTATCACGGACTGGAGGCGTAGGAGCGCTGAGGGTGACGGAGGATTTAATCCTGGTTAAATACTGTTGTAGTCCTGGTTTAGACCTGGTTTAGTCCTGGTTTAGACCTGGTTTAGACCTGGTTTAGTCCTGGTTTAGACCTGGTTTAGTCCTGGTTTAGTCCTGGTTTATTCCTGGTTTAGACCTGGTTTAGACCTGGTTTAGACCTGGTTTAGTCCTGGTTTTAGTCCTGTTTTAGACCTGGTTTTATTCCTGTTATAGACCTGGTTTAGTCCTGGTGCAGACCTGGTTTAGTCCTGGTGCAGACCTGGTTTAGTCCTGGTTTAGTCCTGGTTTCGACCTGGTTTCGATCTGGTTTGAGTCCCGATTTTAGTCCTGGTTTAGTTTTAGACATGGTTTAGTCCTGGTTATAGGCCTGTTTTAGACCTGGTTTTAGTCCTGTTATAGACCTGGTTTAGTCCTGGTGTAGACCTGGTTTAGTCTTGGTTTAATACTGGTTTAGACCTGGTTTGAGTCCTGACTTTAGTCCTGGTTTAGTTTTAGACCTGATTTAGATCTAGTTTAGACCTGGTTTAGTCCTGATTTAGTCCTGATTTAGACCTGGTTTTAGTCCTGATATAGACCTGGTTTGGTCCTGGTTTAAAAGCAGGTCTATGCCAGGACTAAAACCAGGTCTAAATCAAGACTAAACTAGATCTATACCAGGACTAAAACCAGGTCTAAATCAGAACTAAAACCAGGTCTAAAACAGGACTAAACCAGATCTATACCAATACTAAAACCAGGTCTAAATCAGGACTAAAACCAGGTCTAAAACAGAACTAAACCAGGTCTAAACCAGGTCTAAATCAGGTCTAAATCAGGACTAAATCAGGACTAAAAGCAGGTCTAAACGAACGCGACTCCTCTCGCCGCGCTTAACACAACGCTAACTCATGAGTAAATTGTCGGAATGGCAACATAAAAGGTGTCAGAATGACGGTGTCAAAAAGTGCCGGAATAACGGGATGTCGGAATGACCCCCTGGTGGTCATTTTGGTCACTACTGGCTGAACTACGCTGCCCGGTTTGTTTGTGACGAGGAAACGACATTATAGACAGATCAGAAAATAGCGTAATATGGTTTAGCCGAGGAGGAACATCGCACAGGGACGAAAAACTCAATGATCCCGACTCAGATCTGCTTTTTTAACTGTAAAGTAGAAGAACCCAAAGGCCACTGTAAAGAAAGACTTTCTCCAGTGAGCTCATTACTGCAGCCTTTAAGTGGTATTGATTTTAGATTTTCCACAGCCTAGACAGCGATGTGCGGGTAACGCTGGCTGTTTGTCTTTTCATTAAGGGTGACCTGCCGTGAGAATAAATAATTACTACAAATACACCAATTACCGCTTGCTAATAACAGGAAAAATTAAATACATGATAGAAATGATGATTTCCACCACTTATTTACTTACAGGGATGCACTAATCCATGATTTTTCAGTTCTAATACCGATTTTGATAATAAAGCTTTAAGCAGCTGCTGTTACCCAATATCAACAGTTACCAGCAGCTGTTATTTATTACTTAAGAAAAACTTTGTATGAATAATCAAGCATTTTCAGTAAAAAAGTCTCATTACATCAATTTACATGTCCAATCAGGATTTTGGCCGATATACCGTATTTTTTGGACTATAAGGCGCACTAAAAATCCTTAAATTTTCTCAAAAATCGACAGTGCGACTTATATATTCATTCTGGTTGTGTTTACTGGCCTCCAACTGATTTTATGTGGTACACGGCGCTCAAAACCTGTCAAATAATGATAAAAATAATAACAGCAGCAAGGTGCCAATAATCATATGAAATGGATGGAAACAAAAATTTTATTGTACGAGCAAAAATAATAAAACTACTTTCAGCTCTGGTAAATAAAGATGCGCATGTCTCAAGAACAATGGGGAAAAACTGACAATAAAACCAATAAAACCGCAAGGAGACTGACTCGGATAATGACGAGAGGGATCCGGGCCTGATGCCGAAATCGCCCAACTGTTAAACTCAGACACTGAAGATGAAGAATTTGATTTGGATTTTTGGAAGAGGAATGAACTGAAAAAGTGAGTGTATTGTTTTGTATTTTATGAGTTACAACTGAACAGTTTTGAGAGTTATTGTGGATGAGTTGAATAATAAGGTTTGGATAATAAAGTTTGAGTGCATGAAAATAGACCTGTTTACTGTTATTGCGCCTTACAGTCGGAAAAATACGATATAATATGATATTTGGAAGCCGATATCCCGGAAAATTGGATCCATGCATCCTTAACATGAAACACAGAAAAGTTGGAGCTTTAGTTCTGAGCGATTAAAGGATATTTGAGAGGAAACGTCACCCTTTCCGCTATTTAGACTCTGAAATATTCAGCTGTGATGGAAAAGGCAAAACCCTGGAGAAATGGTTTGCTCTAAAACTGTGGTTCTCAGAATTTTCACACCAAGTATCACCGAAGATCATATTTTTCCAAGTACCAACAGAAATACAGACAATATCAGGCCAAAATCCAGGTCTAAACATGACACTAATCAATGGGGAATGTCGTTTTTAACATGGAATTAAACACTCAATCAACATCCCAGTCCTTTTTGGGTAATTTCAGAGCAAACTCGATAAATTTACAGCTTTCTGTTCAAAAACTGTGCACTGCGCTTCCTCCTCCAAATCAAGTACTACATGACATAACACAGAACTAACCCGATTACAGTCTTAGTCCACCAATTATTAGAAGAATTTTCACGCACAACACCAGAAAGTAGTTAGTTTTCTGTCGTTCCTTTCACTTGTGATGGTGCTGTTACCTCGTGCTTTTCTGTTTAATGGTTGTTTTTGCTCAGCACCAAGAATTTCTTTAGTTGACCTCAGCCCAACTAAGTCCCACCACAGGGCGATTCAGTCATCTGAGCTTTGGAGATGTAGACAGACTGATAATAATGCAGCATTATTCAAACATGTGAATGAAACAAAACACAACTCCAGGTCTGTTTTAGAGGAGGTAACAGCATTCAATTGCTATTACTTACTCACAAAGCTCACAAGAGTCAGTTTTGTGTAATACAGGACCTTTAATGTTCTATGGGTCAGATAGGTGGTATTCTTAAAGGGACAGTTCAGAATTTTGGACACCAGGCCTCATTTCCTGGTGAGCCAGAGTGTTGGAGACGTGTGGAGACACTTTTTTAAATCTTCCCTCCAGTCCTTGTATCTGCAGAGGTGCTGGTGCTAGACTAGTGCATGTCAATGGCCACAGTCGTCCTGCCACTAAAAACAGTCTGACCCACTCCACAGACCCGAGGAAAAACTATTAGAACTCCAGACTGTCCCTGTGAACGTCTGTGTCACAGAATAATATTTGAAACAAAACTAACCTTGCATCGCCTGAATCGTCGCATGTTGAGGTTCTATTTTCTCATATATCAGTCGCCGCTGCTGAGCTTCTATCAGGAAGAACCACTCACTGTTGATCAGACAGAAATCCTTCAAATGCAACGGTTGGTTTTACTTCTAAAATGATTCTCTGGACACAGACGTTCACAGGGACAGTCTGGCTCACCAGGAAGTGAGGCCCTATGTCCAAAATTCCAAACTGTCCCTTTAATAAACGATGCTGAGCCAAATTTCCAAACGGTACTGTATCAGAGTGTACGTACCAACCAGGTCTAAACCAGGACTAAACTAGACGTTAACTCGGACTAAACCAGAACGACCCCTGAAAAAAATGAGGTAAAAACCAGGATTTTACCACCAAACAAGAGGAAAATCTATAATACACACACACACTAGTGAAAGGTTTGGACTCACCTCAGTGTGTAATCACCCTTTGCTTTGTGGAAACTATTTTGAAAAAAGTTTTTTCTTTATTTCATATCCTGCTTCATATACCTGATGTATTCTGTGTGTATACAAAATGTAGAAAGTAGTAATAATAAGGGAAAAAAGAGGTGTATTTGAATAGGCCTTTCCTATAAGGTACTGTGTATGAAACATAAGCAGGAGCAGCCCTTCTAGTTTGTGTTACAAATAATGTAAGTCATTTTGCCTTATTTCCAGCCGCCATCATCATAATAGCTTTCCACCATTTTTATCTTCAGTAAACAATTGCGCAGAGACACACATTACTCTATATGTAGGAGTGACCTCAAAACATTATACACTGATATGAACCCCACAGCACGGCTCGTGTGGGACAGTGGAATAATATATTTTGGAGATGTGAGGAGGGCCACAAATAGAACCAAGACTCTTTCCTCCCACACAGGAAAGAAGACATACATCAGGCCAACGCACAATACCTCTGAGAGACCTCAGCCCACTTTGTCCAACTATAATGTCTCCGCGTGAAGTCAAATATCTCCTGAACCTTTAAGAGAGTGGTGTGTCACGGTTTGGAATATCTCTAAAATAAAACACTAATCTAAAGGTTTGTGTTCTGTAGGCAGCAGACTGACAGATGATGAGGACATCTACATGTTGTATGATGTTTGGTGCCTTTACAGTGGAAGTGAAAAAGACAAACAGCACTGCATTATCTACAGCACACCTGTGTTCAAACCTCAAAAGGCTGAGCAAACACAAACTTTGGACTAAGAGTCTGTAATAAAAGTTTAACGATGATGATGACTAAAATGCTGGAGATTTAAAGGGACAGTTAAATAATTTTGGACATAGGGCCTCATTTCCACGTGAGCCAGAGTGTTGGAGACGTGTGGAGAAGAAAAATTCCACCCAGTCCTTGTATTTGAAGAGGTTGCTGGTGCTAGGCTAGTGTATTTGGAACAGTGAGGACTGTGTCATTTATTAATTTTTTTCAAAGTTTTTTATGGACAATTATTTAGACAGAAGAGCGTCGTAAGTGACAGATAAACTGTTGCATTATAGGACCAAACTTGTCACGCAAAAAGCTTTATGTGGTGCTAATTTTATTATCTTACTGCTGTAATTTGGCACTTTACACCTTTTTTAATGATTATTTTATGTTATCCTGGTGCAGTGGCTGATTTTAATTCTAAATCGTCATCTCCTCCAGGTTTTTAAAGTCTTTCATTTGCCTGTAGCCGGTCTGTGTGCGTACTCGCTGTCGCCCAATGTGCTGTTTTGAAGTGGAACAAAACACTTCCTGCTCCCATCTGAATTTTGTGGGTCACGTGAGGGAAACCAGCACTTCACACTTCCTATTTGGATGGAGTCGCCGAGCTGGTTTGTCATGTCCATTCAAACAGTCTGTGCGGTTACCTGTAACAGGAAGTCGAACATTGCCAGTCGGCTCCATTCGTGGTGGTGGATGGAGGAGCAGTCAGAGTCGGGCTTTGGAGCGATGTTCTTGAGCCAACACTTGTGCTTGAGCGAGCGCTGGTACTGAGCCCATGTGACGTGCACCGAGGGAGGGGAGGACGCCCACTGCACCACCGGGCAAGGACTGTTATCTGAAAAGAGAGAGGATTACATCTGTGGTGAAAGGAAATGGAATTAAACTGAAGAATTTGCTGGATCGGATTTTGGCTCCTGAATCAGATCCGCTGATATCTTCGTTTGGCGTATAAATTCATGTAATAAGACTATTTACCGGTCATAATTCCCCCCAGAAAGTCTCATAATGTTGGAATGTTTATTTATACAAAGCTGTTCTGTGGTTTACTTGAAAGATAAAAAGAGTTACATAACACATTTGGATCAGTTTTGTCTTATTTTATTTTTGTATCAAGAAAATAAATGCAGATACTTAAAGCTATTGTAATGAGTGTATTGGAATTCAAAAGCTGGATCTTAGCGAGACCATGAATGAGACAGACGTGTTCAAAATATATAAGGAAGACGCCGGGTGAAATTGAAAGTGGGCCTGGAGATGTGAGAGAATTTAAGTAATTTAAGTAATTCACTTACATTTCTCCGTTTAACATTGACTCACAAAAGCGATATTTACACCAGGATCTTCTCTTGGCAAACCATTAGCACACCACTATCTAAACTGTGGCATTTTGCTGTCTAACTGGAGTCTACTGGCCTTCATAGTCTCTAAATGTGTCTAACTGGAGTCTTCTGGCCTTCATAGTCTCTAAATGTGTCTAACTGGAGTCTACTGGCCTTCATAGTCTCTAAATGTGTCTAACTGGAGTCTTCTGGCCTTCAGAGTCTCTAAATGTGTCTAACTGGAGTCTTCTGGCCTTCAGAGTCTCTAAATGTGTCTAACTGGAGTCTTCTGGCCTTCATAGTCTCTAAATGTGTCTAACTGGAGTCTACTGGCCTTCATAGTCTCTAAATGTGTCTAACTGGAGTCTACTGGCCTTCATAGTCTCTAAATGTGTCTAACTGGAGTCTTCTGGCCTTCATAGTCTCTAAATGTGTCTAACTGGAGTCTTCTGGCCTTCATAGTCTCTAAATGTGTCTAACTGGAGTCTACTGGTCTTCATAGTCTCTAAATGTGTCTAACTGGAGTCTTCTGGCCTTCATAGTGTCTAAATGTGTCTAACTGGAGTCTACTGGCCTTCATAGTCTCTAAATGTGTCTAACTGGAGTCTACTGGCCTTCATAGTCTCTAAATGTGTCTAACTGGAGTCTACTGGCCTTCATAGTGTCTAAATGTGTCTAACTGGAGTCTTCTGGCCTTCATAGTCTCTAAATGTGTCTAACTGGAGTCTACTGGCCTTCATAGTCTCTAAATGTGTCTAACTGGAGTCTACTGGCCTTCAGAGTGTCTAAATGTGTCTAACTGGAGTCTTCTGGCCTTCATAGTCTCTAAATGTGTCTAACTGGAGTCTTCTGGCCTTCATAGTGTCTAAATGTGTCTAACTGGAATCTACTGGCCTTCAGAGTGTCTAAATGTGTCTAACTGGAGTCTACTGGCCTTCATAGTCTCTAAATGTGTCTAACTGGAGTCTACTGGCCTTCAGAGTGTCTAAATGTGTCTAACTGGAGTCTTCTGGCCTTCATAGTCTCTAAATGTGTCTAACTGGAGTCTACTGGCCTTCAGAGTGTCTAAATGTGTCTAACTGGAGTCTTCTGGCCTTCATAGTCTCTAAATGTGTCTAACTGGAGTCTACTGGTCTTCATAGTCTCTAAATGTGTCTAACTGGAGTCTTCTGGCCTTCATAGTGTCTAAATGTGTCTAACTGGAGTCTACTGGCCTTCAGAGTGTCTAAATGTGTCTAACTGGAGTCTTCTGGCCTTCATAGTCTCTAAATGTGTCTAACTGGAGTCTTCTGGCCTTCATAGTGTCTAAATGTGTCTAACTGGAGTCTACTGGCCTTCAGAGTGTCTAAATGTGTCTAACTGGAGTCTACTGGCCTTCAGAGTGTCTAAATGTGTCTAACTGGAGTCTACTGGCCTTCATAGTCTCTAAATGTGTCTAACTGGAGTCTACTGCCCTTCATAGTCTCTAAATGTGTCTAACTGGAGTCTACTGTCCTTCATAGTGTCTAAATGTGTCTAACTGGAGTCTTCTGGCCTTCATAGTCTCTAAATGTGTCTAACTGGAGTCTACTGGCCTTCAGAGTCTCTAAATGTGTCTAACTGGAGTCTACTGGCCTTCATAGTGTCTAAATGTGTCTAACTGGAGTCTACTGCCCTTCATAGTCTCTAAATGTGTCTAACTGGAGTCTACTGCCCTTCATAGTCTCTAAATGTGTCTAACTGCCCTTCATAGTCTCCCCACACTCGCTTTATAAACCTCCTCCTTTGGAAGCAGAGTCCAGGGGCTTGAACACTCAAAGATCAGACTATGTTCACTTTTGGAATCAGACTATGTTCACTTTTCAGGTCCCCGCGGTCCTGTATTATTGATGGTAAATAAACTTTTCCTGCTTAAGACATCAAGTTGGTGTCCAGCCTTTTACTTCCACCCTTTATTGGACACGCTGAAAACTTCTACAACACACGATATTATTGTGAAACCTTTGATACGAGATGATATGTTGGTTATTGTTGCATCTCTACATTCAACATCTAATACAGTTCAATCAATCAATCAAACTTTAATTATGGAGCACTTTTTATACGAAAAATGCAGCACAAAGCGCTCCCAGACACGACCACCTGCTTCAGAGACCTGTCACTTATGAAAAGTGACCAAGAGAAAGAAGAAAACAGCATGCACATGTTCAGAGGGAACACATTATACTGTTGGCTCTCTTCAGATCAATACTTTTCACTTTTCATTGTGACTGTGCTACTGGAATATACACAGCCTGAGTCACTGTAAGAAGCTCTTAGAGGTGTCTAAGATAACATTCTTTTCTTTTCTATATTGATTACTTTTGTACATTCAGCTCCTGTGCGTGAAAAACATAAAGGGCAAGATGTAACAAACTTATTTTCAGTTAAAAAGACAATTCTGAAATAGAGAAATCTGAGAAAACAGGAACAGTGGGTCCTTCAAACTCACAAACAAAAAAACTGAACATCACTAAATTTGGACCATACTTTAAAAAAAGTTCTTAAAAGTTCTACATTACACAAAACTGACTCTTTGAGGAATATTAATAAACCTAGGAAACTGCATAAATACATAAATAAATTACAAAACATATATAAGATAACAAATAATTAAAGTCAGTCAATCAACAAATAAAAACAACAATAAATCAATTAAAAATAAGATAAAACCAAAATCAAATATGGCAAAACAACAAACTCTCCTGACCTACGATATCATAATATTTCGGTTGTTGTTACATCCCTATTTTAAACTCCGGCACGACTGAAGCTAAAGTCCGTTTCTAGAGGAGGTGGAATTCTGTCAGAAGCCAAAAAACGGCACAGATCAGTGTTTCCTCGGTGGAGATCTCACTGTGGCAGTGAGTCTGTCAAGGCAACAAACTAGTGTAGTGATGGGGGCAAGTTCTTAACTTCCACGTAAAACGTCAATTTGCTTCAGACTGAAGAAGCTTAACTCCACTTTAACCCATCTTACAACAGCCACGAGTCTAACAAACAAAACGTTCTGCCTGGTTCACTCATTAGTGTCTGGAAACGTTAGAAAATAACTTCATAAGCACCTCACACTTCCCTCTGTTCATTTCCCACTGCACAGGCCAAAGCCCAAAAGACTCGATCGCCGATGTCGTTTCTAATCCTATTTATTTACGAGTGAATTATATTTTTTGAAAAACTCTGTGGTTAAATATTTAAATCATCAGCACAATATTGCAGAGCCTGTAACAACATGGATAGGCAGTGGGTCGTGCTTTCTAGCTTTTGCAGTCGATCCTTCTGTTCTGACTGTGAGCTAAACTCTTGAACTCATCATGTGAGATTCTCCAGCATCATCAACTACTGACGGTGAAGAAGAAAAGAAACTGAAAGTTGTTGAAACAAAATGGTTCGGGAATGTATTTTTTTGTATTTTTCAAAAAATATAATTCACTGGTAAATAAATGAGATTAGAAACGACATCGGCGATCGAGTCTTTTGGGCTTTGGCCTGTGCAGTGGGAAATGAACAGAGGGAAGTGTGAGGTGCTTATAAAGTTGTTTTCTAACGTTTCCAGACACTAATGAGTGAAGCAGGCAGAGCGTTTTGTTTGTTAGACTCGTGGCTGTTGTCAGATGGGTTAAAGTGGTGTTAAGCTTCTTCAGTGTGAAGCAAATTGTTGTTTTACGTGGAAGTTCAGAACTTGCCCCCATCACTACACTAGTTTGTTGCCTTGACAGACTCACTGCCACAGTGAGATCTCCACCGGGGAAACACTGATCTGTGCCGTTTTTTGGTTTCTGACAGAATTCCACCACCTCTAGTGATGGACTTTAGCTTCAAACGTGCCGGAGGTCAACTTTAAGATAAACCAGTCATATCCTACGGCGATGTCTCCCGAAATGTCTCCAAAACTGAGGCACGATCTCCGCCGCTTCGTCTGTGTAAGTCTTCTGCTTCTGCCCACCCACTGCGTCCTCCTGAGCTCTCGGAGGCAGGGCTGGACCGAGCCGAGCCACATCACAGCTAAAGGACGACCCACAAGGCCGACCGGCAGTGACCCTTTTAAGATGATTATAGGACTGGTTTTCGCAATGACATTTTCCTTGAGTATTTTGTAGAATGAAAATGTGTTGGGAACGTAGTAATTTCGGGTTAAACGTCAGAAATAAATGAATATATGTGCTTGCCATCTGTTCAAGTGAGAATCCACATTTATCATTGTGGGTGGAAGGAAATGACTTTTACGGTTGGATTTCCTGAAACTTTCTCTAGTAATTTTGCATTTACGTCAGAGAGTTTCAAATAAAATCACGTTCAGAATTGATGACTGACCTGATATAAAAGGTGCAGAAGTGGTATATGGTATAAAAATGTAGTTATATTTTGAAATTATTATAAAAAAGGCTTAATTTATGAAGTTTTAAGAAGAAACCAGAGCCAAACCGAGAATAACAAGGTCTCATAGAACCAGGACTGAACCAGGACTAAACCAGGACTAAACCAGGACTGAACCAGGACTAAACCAGGACTGAACCAGGACTAAACCAGGACTAAACCAGGACCTAACCAGGATCAAACCATTACTGAACTTAATCAAGACTAAATTATTACTGAGCTATGACTAAACCAGGATTGAACCAGGACTAAACCAGGACTGAACCAGAACTAAACCAGGACTTAACAGAACTAAACCAGGACTTGACAGAACTAAACCAGGACTTGACAGAACTAAACTAGGACTTAACCATGACGAAACCATGAACTTAACCAGGACTGAATCATTACTGAGCCATGACTAAACCTGGACTAAACCTCGACTGTACCTAAACTAAACAATGACTAAATCAGAACTAAACCAGGACTTACTCAGGACTGAACCAGGACTAAACCAGGACCAAACTGAACTTAACCAGGACTAAATCATTTCTGATCCATGACTAAACCAGAATCAAATGAGGACTGAACCAGAACTAAACCAGGACTTAACCAGGGCCAAACAAAGACTGGACCAGGCCTAAACCAGAACTAAACCTTATTATTAAGTACTTTTACTTAAGCCTAATATTTTGTTTTGTGTTGTAACACGACTGAATAAACTACTACTACTACTACTACTACTACTACTACTACTACTACTACTACTACTACTACTAAACGTTATAATCTTACCGTGCGTAAACTTTCTGCTGACCGCCGGCAGCGTCCTGTTGAGCCCCAGCACTCTGTCCAGGTGAAAGGCGAACACCTCTGTCGTGTCCACGGGGCTGCGCACGGCCCCGCACCGGCCCACGCACGCGCTACCGTCCCGCTCCGCGCGTGAAAAAGCTCCCGTCTCCCCCTCGAATATCAGAACCGACTGTGCGTCTCCGTGCGTGACTTTTCTGACGCTTAGAACTTTGGCACCGGCGAGAAAGCGCATGGCGTGGACATCCGTGGACGTGAACCATGGCGGGGGCTTTTGGCTGTAGATACGAATTGTGCTCACGCTGCTGTAGTCAGTCTTTGCGTCATATTTACCCGGGATATCCGCGTGTCTATAGTCCACTTTCGCTATTTCGCCCCGGGAAACGTGTAGTGCGATGGTGTGGTTCGCGTCACGGTCGTGCGTAAAAGCTTCCGTGCCAGTCCCGCGCGTCTTCGCCTTTCTCCTCAGCTTCGGCCTGACAGTTCCGCGTATGTTTGCGGGCTTCAGACGCTTCGCTCTCAGTGTTATGTAAACCACGTTGGGCCGGGTGGGAGCCACGGCAGCAGCGGGAATCGAGTCACCGTTCCCCGCACGATACAATCCACGCGAACGCCCGCTCCGTTCGTCATTGCGCGCTGTCGTTTCGTCCTGCGCTGAACTGCCGAAGTGCGAAGTCACGAAAATGAGATAAACCACGCAAACGCTCGCGAAGATTAAAGTTTTCCTCAGTAAGGGGCTCCTGCGGAAAGTTTTGGTGAGTTTGGAGAAAGGGAAGCGCCGCCACGTAGAGCGACACTTCCCCATTTAGGACTTATCTGGCGCTCATTGGAAGAAGTTTTAGACCAAACTTAGCGGGGAGGAGCGCACACAACTTCCCGAGCGCATTTTGGCAGGACGGGCCGGACGAGACATCTGTTCAGAGGGGGTCAGCTGGGAAACCCCCTCCTCCCTCCATGATGGAATTCCACGTATGGAGTTCCCACGCACGGATTAAGCAACTGCCCCCCGCTTTATTATGATTAGGCTACTGGTCAGGTTAGGGGTAACGTTAGTTTATTTCCCTTCCCTGGTGATAAGGCCTTTGACAACATTTAGGATTAACAGTGTATAATGCAAAATGGTGGATGGTGAAGTTATGTTTTATGATGATAAATCTTTATTTCCAAAGCACTTTTAAAAACAAGGTTTACAAAGTGCTGCACAAGCAAAGCACATAAAAATAGCAGTCACTGATGCAACAAATGAGATTTATTCTAATAAATAAATAAATAAATAAAAGATACAGCATAAAAAGAAGTAGAGAATAAAAACACTGAAATCAGTTAAAGGAAGGCCAACCGATAAAAATGGGTTTTAAGAAGTGGTAAGGTAAGGTAACTTATTTCTATGGCGCTTTTTCGTAGACACATGTCCCCAAAGATACTTTACAGAGCTTTATTAACAGAGCTTTATTCATTCAGTCCAGACCCGGTGGTGTAAATTACTGTTGTAGCCACAGCTGCCCTGGGACAGAAGCACATCTGCCAAACCAACCAGCGCCAACAGTCCTCTGACCATTACACACACTCTCCCCCTTCACACCTGCTGCATGTTTTGAGTTGATGGGGGAAACTGGAGCCCGGTGGAAACTCATCCAGACACGGGAAGAACATGCAAACTCCACACGGAAAGGCCCAGGGCGAAGCTCAGAACATTCTTGCTGTGCCTCCAAGTGATTTAAAAGTCGATACTGATGGAGCAGCTGTATCTCCTCAGGCAGGTCGTTCCAAAGCCGAGGCCCCGGACTGAAAAGGCTCCATCACCTTCGTCCAGAGTCTGGACTTTGGAACAGACACAGGGACCTGCCTGAGGATCTAACTCTGCCGCAGGCTCCTACGGGGTTAAACGTTCTGAACTGCAACTTTCACCATTTGTATCTCAGTTATTGAGAGGTTGGTGGTCAGCCCTTCCCACAGCCCCACCTTCCCTCATTTCTAAGGATTAGTTTTTCACTGAAAATTTTGAAAATTAGGCCCTGTGTTCCTTAAAATAAGAAACAAAATCAAATGTTGGTTAGATTAATAAAAACACATATTCCTCTGGCATTTCATTTCACTTATCTCCTCAAATGAAGTAAAAAATTACCTAGGTTTTGTTTTTTTGTTTTTTTTGAAAGTGAATGTTCCCTCATTTCTGAGAATTTTCTCAAAATTAAACTCTTAAGTCATTTTTATTTTTACACCACATTTAAAGGGATGATTCAGAGTTGGACTGAGGGAACATAGACACGCTCCCTTACTCAGAAATGGAACTTTCTGTATTTTTCTGGCAGCAGACTTTTATTCGTACTACCTGCCCCTGAGTAATGTTTTTATTTTACATAAAAGTAACAGTACTTAAATAAAAGTAACAGTACTTAAATAAAAGTAACAGTACTCTAATTTGAGTCCAAGTTTAGTGACTCTTCCCACTGTGAGTCAGTCTGCAAATGCCAAAACCATTATGACAGCATGAAATGATTTGAACATTTGTGGGTTTTTTGCATCTCTCCTTCAGATTTAATGTTGTTTTTCTCATGTTAGTGTCTTTTTTTTACTGTTACATTAACATTACATTAACGTTAAGTTATAAATAAGATACACCAACACTTACTACAATGTAATACTTGAGTAGTGCTTTTAACCCTATAACGCCAAACGTATCATATTTGATACATGCCCTCCACATGAGCAGTGTGACATTTTTTTCCCTGAAAAACCTGATGTATACAATCAGATACATGCAGTGCACAAATAATCCAACAGTGGGTGTGATTCACTGATTAGAGGGTGCTCCAGTGACAATACAAGATTGCCATAAATAATAATATATGGAAAATGATATTTGAATTTTTTTGTTTGTTTGTTTAGAGGGACCAATAAAGGCTCCAAGTTCAAAGAATTGGAATTTTCTGCCAATTATTTAATGGTGTGGGCTTTACAGGGTTAATGTCTCTCACTTTTTTAATTTTATGATGATTATTTATGTTTTGATTTGTTTATAATGTGATTTTAATGTCTTTTTTGTTCTGTAAAACACTTTGAACTACTGTGTTTACAAATTGTGCTGTACAAATGAACTTGTCTCGCCCTTTTCTCTTACTTGAGTAGTTTCTTGGACCACGAATTTGTACTTCTACTTCAGTAATATCATTTTTTAATTAACTTTTACTTGAAAATAATAACTTTTTGAAGATAACATGACTTTTTGGTCATCTTTTTGGCAACTCTCCCCACCTCTGATTACTGAGAATACTTTTTTTTTTGCAATCAATTGTCTTTATTTTTAGACCCAAATGTTTTATTCAAGTAAAAGTACCATTACTTTAAAAAATACTCAAGTAGAACCACTTAGTAAAGTGGTTCAAGAAATTATTTGGAAACAGTAAAATGTTTTTGAAAAAACTACTTAAAACTAATCGCAAGAAGAACTTTTCGGAGGTAACATGATTTATACTTTGGTAAGTTAAAGTAAAGTTAAAGTGAGAACAAAATGGAAAATGACTCACAGAATCTGGTATTTTCAAGAAAGAATTGACGCCAAAGGAAACTACTTCGACACAATAGCTCCACAAATTACAATAGAAATGATAATAACAAAGAAAAAAAAATCAAATCAAGTTAATTAAAGTCACAGAAATCACAAAAACTGCTCCAATGTCACAGCGTAAAATATTATTAAAGTTGGAGTGAAAGTGTTGCAAGAACTATTCTGTGTACTCACGTAAAAGTACTTGATTAAATGGAAATAAGTACTACCGTCCATGTGCATTTGCTTGTTTATTTTTTATTAGCCACTTAAGGTTTGGGGTTTTGCAATGTTCAGGAGACTTTGACCTTTGTGCTACTAAAATCTGGGTCATTTCTGCGATTCTGATGACACCTGCTGGTCATTAGTTTAACCCATGCAAACGCTGAGACCTGACAAACCAGTAAACTGCTCAAGAGGAAGACATGGATGCATTAAAATCCAAATAAAATCCGAGAGAGAGGCTCCAAACCCACTCCCTGAACCCCAGCGAGGAGGTCAGGAGAGCCACACATCAGGTCCATCACTAAATCTGGTTTTTATCACCCACAGTCCGACCATTTCTCTCTCAAGCCAGTGCAGAGACTTTAACACGTGCTTTTATTACAAAACATGTTGATTATTGTAATTCTCTCCTTTCTGGTCTTCCAAAGAAAACTACAGCTCCACCTTAGCTACTACGAAACTCGACGAGGAGCAGGAAAAGAGAGCAGGTCCCACCAGTGCTGAAGTCTCTGCTCCTGTGAGCTTCAGGAGACATTTTAAAGTTCTTTTATTGCTTTATAGGCCTGGACAAAATCAATTTAAAATGGAGTGGAGTGTTTTAAGTCTCATCTTAAGACCCACTTTTATTCTCTGGCTTTTAACACCGCTTGAGTTGTGTGGTCCTCTGTGTCTTTTATTGTATTCTAGGTTTTTTTTAAATTATTTTATTGTTCTTAGAGTATTTATTTTTTATTAATTTTATTTTTTTAGTGTTTTTATCTTTTATTGTTTTTATTATTTTATGGTATATTTATTTGTATGCACTCTCTTAGGGCATTTGATTACTTGTTTATTTTAATCTGTGGTTATTTGTTTATTTTAAATGATGGTTTTGTGCAGCACTTTGAAAACGCTTTCAGTTTATGAAATGTGCTGTATAAATAAAGTGGATTGGATTGGATAAAATAAAAATCGAATTGGTGAGTCAAATCTATTTGTTTTTTCGGAAAATCAATATTTAATATATTTTTTTTATACAGCGCGTACATTTTGCATTGGCCAAGACTTCCTGTCGTCTTTCCGTCGTCACTTCCTGCGTCTCTCACTTTCCCCGAGAACGACACAAACAAATCTGTCACAGAGAGAACACTCATATTCCACTGAGCTGATGCAGCAGCACAAGGAAAGAGCTGGGTTTTTTTTTTCAGTGTTTACAGTTTATGCAAATGAGTCATGTGGTTTTAAGTTTAGTTTCTGTAAAACGTAAACAAATGTTTAAATCTGCATTAAACACATTCTGATCTCACTCTGATGAGGCTCTGGAGTGATGATGGTTTATATGTTGTAAAGCTGAGTTTATTTATACAGATTAATAATAGTTATAATAATTATGAACATTTTATTATAAAAAACGTTCACGATTAATTGAAAATCAATTGTTAATTCTCCTGATGATCGATTTAAGGAGTGGACCATATGAAATGCTCCAGTTTATTTGGTGGAAAAGAGGTTTTCACAACACAGTGAAAGTTCTGGACGCTGCTGTTCGGTCAAATCAAATCGAGTTTTTTATTTTTAAATCTCGGCTTTTTGGATGGCCCAGCTCTGTTGGTTTATAAAGCTCCTAATGGTCATAGCTTTATTTATTTTTCTGATCTGCTTTTATCACGAGCCTCTCAGGTCCTCAGGTCCTCAGGGCTCTACTTTGTCCCAAGAGTTCAAAACTAAAAAACTAAAACTAATTGGTGAGGCGACATTCAGCATTTACGGTCGACCTGAGGGTCTGAGGTCCGCTGAGAGTTTTCATATTTTGAAAAGTAAACTCAAAACGGATCTTTTTAATTTAGCTATGAACTGAAACTTTTACTTGTTTTAAATTAAATTCTTATTTTTAGTGTATTTGTTTTACATTAAATTATTATTATTATTATTTTCCTTAGTCTCCATCTAATCTTAGCTCTCCATTTTTTTATTTTTCCTCTAACCTTTAGGGGCTTTATGTTTTATGTTTCTGTCTAAACTGCTGTAAATATGGGCGAAACACTGGGGTGGGGGTTGTTGTATTTAAAAGTGGTTGTGGGTGGTGAGGTTGTTGGTCTTCATGATACAGGAAACAGCCCAGTGCAGCCAGAGGACATCCTGCTTTAAAGAGTTTAAAGAGAGCAACACCAAAATAACCAGTCTCCTATTGTGTTTTGAAATACCAACGTGTCATTTTTCATTCTAAAAATAGTCCCAGTGCAGTTTAGTGCAGACAATGGGCATACAGGACGTTCATGCATTGTGCTTTTTCTGCAGAGTTGGCGTAAGGTGAGAGGCGTATTTGGTGTGTTTGAAGGGACAGTTCTGAATTCTGGACACAGGGCCTCATTTCCTCGTGAGCCAGAGTGTTGGAGACGTGTGGAGACACTTTATAAAATCTTCCTCCAGTCCTTGTATTTGCAGAGGTGCTGGTGCTGGGCTAGTGCAGGTCAATGGCCACAGTCGTCCTGCCACTAAAAACAGTCTGACCCACTCCACAGACCCGAGGCAAAACTATTAGAACTCCAGACTGTCCCTGTGAACGTCTGTGTCCAGAGAATTATTTTAGAGTCAAATCGACCGCTGCATTTGAAGGATTTCTGTCTGAGCAGCAGTGAGTTGTTCTTCCTGATAGAAGCTCGGCAGCGGCGACTGATATATGAGAAAATAGTCCCTCAACATGCGACGATTCAGGCGATGCAGGGTTAGTTTTAAATTATAACATTATTAACATTATTTAACATTATTCTATCAACACTCTGGAAAATACGCCAGACATGGACAGTCTGGCATATTTTCCAGAGTATAAGTCGCACTAGCCAAAAAATGCTCAATGAAGAAGAAAAAACATGAATAAATTTATTTGATAAAATCAGACTCCAAGAACAGACATTTCATCTTAAAGGCAAATTATAGAAATAACACTAGAACAGAGAAGAACAGACTGAACATGTGTCTGGTTTGTTCACGTCACATATGAACAATTATTCACAAAACTAGAGCAGAAACAACAGAACAAGTTTACCCAACTCTCCGTCTCGCTCCAAATCACTAAATCCACTGAATTCTTCATCCTCGGTGTCACTTCTGAGCAACTCCACCAGCTCCAGATAAATCCAGTTTGAGCTTTTCTCTTTTCTTCATTTCAGTTTGAGTTTCCTCCACTTTTCTCCATCAAACACAAGTTTTTCTCACTCCAAACTTTCTTTCTGCTGCTCGATTTCTGTTTTCAGCTGCAGATTTCAGCACTTGCAGCAGGACAGCGGCTCTTTCTGCAGCAGAGCGAGAAGTGACAGTGGTGCAGGAGGAAGTCGCACCTGCGTAAAAGTCACAGGATCCAAACCATGAAAAGTCTGAAAAATACGGTAATAGTTTTGCCTCGGGTCTGTGGAGCGGGTCAGACTGTTTTTAGTGGCAGGACGACTGTGGCTCCACACGTCTCCAACACTCTGGCTCACAAGGAAATGAGGCCCTATGTCTAAAAGTCAGGAATCTCCCTTTAAGATGTCGTTCATGAGAGCAGGCGGCTGCAGCTGAGGGGAGAAGGAAAAGGCCCAAATCTGTTCGGACACTCCACGAGCCTGAGAGGATCCGGGCGTCTCAGATCACACAGAGTCGCACTGACAGGACGGGTCTCGTGCTCATTTAAAGTGCTGCACTGAATAAAATCGCATCAAACTTTGCCGGCGTGTTCTCCTGTCTCACGCTGCGGCAGGAGCTCAGGGAAAATGACTTTTACCTTTATTGTGCATCAGCCCGGCCCCTTTCCTGTCTCATTCTGACGTCTGTGCTGATATAAAAGTGGAGACATGTGAGATGAAGAAAGAGGCGGAAGGGGGAGGGGCGCTCTGAGCAGCAGGACGTCACGTTTCATCCAAACAGATCAGGTCCAATCAGCGCTGAGTGCACGGCTTTGACAGCACTGCATTTCCCATCATACATTTGGGCTTTGTAGTCCGTGGAGTGAAGGCGAAGGTGCTTTCACTCACCTTCACTGACCTTCACTGACCTTCACTGACCCTGCCAAGCGCCTGCAGCCTCCGCGATGCCAAACTTAAACACACCTACTATCCATTTTATTAATTTTCTTTAAGTTTCATTTATTTTTATTCATGTGTAACAAAATATAGATGTGTTATTCGGACAGCACATGTACACACACAGAAAGAACATCACTTACAGAACTACCAAAAACAAATCAGTCAAACCTCGAAGAAATATGAAAACGAGTAGAGTAGAGTAGCAATAGAATTGTAACAAATGCTCTTCTACTATAAATAAAACTAATGGCTTAATTTAAAAAAAATGTAATACATACAAATAAATTAAAAATACATGATAATAAAATATAATTAAATAAAAAATAATAATAAAAAATAAAAAATGGGGGTTGGGGTTGGCTCAGACTGTTTCAAAAAAGTCAATAAATGGTCGCCATTTTCTCCAAAAATTGTTGATGTTACCTTTTCTTTTCTACTTTCAGAAAGAACATAACTTCATTCATCCACTGAGCGCTGGACGGGGCATTTGTTCATTTCCGATGTAAGAGTGAAGAGAGAAATAAACGCCAAAGCCTGTAGCTGCCATTTTATTAATTATAACTCATTTTATTGACTTTTTTCTTGCAGGTGCAGGAGGGGGAGTGAAAGTATGTGAGAATATTCAAGGATAATATTAGTAAAAAAAAAAAAAGTGACACAAATAATGACTAGAGTTTATGAAGTGGGGCAACAGTCGCTCAGCTGTTGGAGTATTTGTCTAATGATCTGGAGGTTGGTGGTTCGAATCCCGCTCTCGACTCGGTCAGATCCACAGACTCACAGGTTGAGTGGCTCAAACAGATGAACGCTGTCATTGTGTCCTTGGGCAAGACACTCCACCCACTTTGCCCCCAGTGTCTGCGTACACTGGTGTATGAACGTGTGTGTGAATGGGTGAGTGGTTCCTTGATGTGAAGTGTTTTGAAGGTATAAAAGTGTGACCATTTACCATGTTAAAGTATTTGGAAAAACTGAGTACTGAGCAACAATTTGGACATAAAATGTATTTAAAACCTGATTTATGAGTTAATGGAATCGGACAGACTCATATTTTGGAAAAATAATCGACAAATATTTCAAAATAATCATGTCTGAAGTGTTAGAAGCCAATGGTTTAAATCTTTAAATGGTGTTGAATTCAATTTGTCACTATGAAATAATAATAATAATAATAATAATAATAATAATAATAATAATAATAATAATAATAATAAAATAATAATAATAATAATAAAATAAAATAATAAAAATAATAATAATAATAATAATAATAATAATAATATACTTTATTTATTAGGCGCCTTTCTGGACACCCAAAGTCGCCTTACAACAACATAAGCAACTGAAGTGAAAAAAGTGAAACGAGTAACCAACATATTTACTCAAGGAGGAATTAAGCTTTTACAAACAACATATTATTGAAGTTGAAGTAAATGTATGATGTCAGAAATCTATTCTGAAAATTTCTTTAAAACAATTTCTTCAAAAAATGACTCTAAAATGACCTAAATGCAGCAGAGTGAATGTATCCGAGTGCAGCAGCTCTCACATGGTGTCGGATAAACCATAAATACGCCTCCGGGAGTGGAAGTTGCACATGAACACCTCACCAAGTCATTTAATTAAACCAGAGAAATGAGAATTTTGGAAGCAGCACGAACAAGCTGAGCTGCGATGCCAGGCACGTTTATTGGTGAAAGTCAAAAAGAAGTTCTCAACAAATAAGACACTAATAGTCGAGATGTAACAATATAACGTAAATCTGGTGATATCGTATCGTCCAAGGTCTCACAATAATATCATGGAGCATCACAATATATCGAATCACAAGTCTAGTAGTACTGATGCAGAAATAGCTAAAAAAAAACAGAGGGAACTACATAGACCATGATCCTTTGCTCCGTTTCAGTGCAGACGACACGAAGAAATAACTGTTCTAAGCACTTTTACATCTTCATTCTGTGGATTAAGTCTGTGAAGCATTTTTAGAGGAAAAAGATTCAGATTCACATAAAAATATTGCAATAAATCTGGTACGGTGAGATGTTTATGGTGAAAATATCGTACAGAGAGATTTGGATTTCGTTCCATCCCTAATGACAATAAATGTTGCACCAAATGAACTGGACAAAGCATTTTAGAGTCAGTCTTATTATGTAGAATATCAAGTAAGTATTAAGGTCAGATATCTCCTGTACACTGTAGATTCTGCTCAAAACAGTGAGTCATAAACAGACGCAGCCCACTCTGGTGTGTACTCAGCATCCACCCACAGCACATGAACGCACACATGTCGGGTCAACAGGCACTGCCCTCAGAGAAAACTCCCTGCACTGGCACATGAAAGACAGAAAACATGAACAGAAACAAGGACAGTGCACAGAAAACATTAAACTCAGAGAGAAACTATGCTCTGTGTCAGATTTACCTCCAAGCTGCTTCCCATCATCCTTGGGAGGGTATAAAATACATTAAAGAAATGATTTACATTAAACAAAGTCTAGCAACAACATTTCATCATTAACATTGTCCAATTAATAGTATAGTAATAGTAAATATTTTAACCCCTGGACAGGGTTTTAGAGGTTTTTGGGGTTTTTTTTGTTTTTGTTTTTTTGTTTTTACATTTATTTGTATATTATAGTTTTATCTATTGAGAGATATTGTTAATAAAGTATATTTTTATAAATTAATTGTCACTATTAAACATATAAAATGATCAAAGTTAATTCATGGGTGGAGAGTCTCTGCCTCAGGTGGAGCAGTCCAGTATCTCGGGGTCTTGTTCTCAGTGAGGGGAGGATGGAGCGTGAGGCTGACAGGTGGATCGGTGCAGCGTCGGCAGTGATGCGGTCGCTGTATCGGCCGCTGTGGTGAAGAGGAGCTGAGCCCAAAGGCAAAGCTCTATGACCGAAAGGAGGAGATCCCCGAGCGATCAAGCGAAGAAATGAGTTTCCTCCGCAGAGTGGCCGTGCGCTCCCTTAGAGAGAGGGTGAGGAGCTCAGAGTAGAGCCGCTGCTCCTCCACGTGGAGAGGAGCAGCTTAGGGGAGGAGCATCTGTTCTGATCTGTTCTGAGTTCCGGGCATGTCCCACCGGGAGGAGGCCCCGGGGAAGACCCAGGACACACTGGAGGGACTATTAGGTCTTTTCCACTGGCACAGCACAGCACACTTTGTTTGCTTTTCGACTGGGGGTTGGACGTTACGATTTTCCGTACCCCGGAGCGGTTCTAACCGTGCTGAGCTGATACAACAATGTGATGTGGACAGACCGCTGTCCACTGATTGGTCTGAGGAAATGTCGTCATACGCACGACGAAGCTCGAGGATCTTTAAATAATCACCCACTGTGTGTTTAAAAACACACAACAGAGGAGAAACAACAGAGCAGATCTTGTGTTTACTGCACTGACCGCGGTGTGACACTAATAATGTCGCCTAAACATGACGTCACAGCAGTGTCGACCCCCTTACTCCACCCACTCCCAGGTGGTAACGACTGCACGGAAAAGCTTCACTATGTCATGCCGTGGCGTGCTGAGCTGTGCTGGCAGTGTAGTTGAAAAGCCCTATTAGATTCTCGGCTGGGGGCGGAGCTGGAGGAAGTGTCTGGGGTGAAAGAATTCTGGGAGTCCCTGCTTACACTGCTGCCCCCCGCAACCCGGCTCCGAATAAGCGGAAGAAAATAGAAAAGATTTGGGAAAATACAAGAAATTCATCATCCTCTAAAATGCACATTTACCAAATTCATCAACAACACGACCATCAAGGCAAACGTCATAAATCAAACACAACACATCCACATTTATGTCTCCAGCTCACGGCCGATCGCGTGACCCGTTTAAAGGGAACAGTCGAGATGTTCCGGTCTCCTGTCCTCGTCTTAAGTGGAAGAAGATGGAAGATGGCGTAACTGTCCTCCATCTGCACTTGTGGAGGAAAAGAGTCCAATTTCCACAGGTTACACAATAAGGCAGTGCCCCGGCTCAGTGGAGGAGCAGGCGCACTCACACACACACACACACACACACACACTCACACACACACACACACACACACACACACACACGCACGCACGCACGCACGCACACACACACACTCACACACTCTCTGATTAGCTATTGGCTCCACCTGTCTCGTGCTGTGGACTGGGACCTGCTTCATGACCTCTTTTCCTGCTCAATATCTCCATGAATTATGAAATACAGCGAGGAAACTGCGTAATCTGTATTTTTCACCTCTTCACCGAGTCGTGTGGTACATGTGTGTTTGTATCCTCGGCTGAAACGTCCAAAAAGGTGGGCTTCACTTCAATTATTTGACAAAGTACAAGTTTCAGACACTATTTGGAAAAAAATGTATGTGTTTTTTGTTGAAGTTCATCATTTGTCATGGGATTTATTATATGTAAACATAAGGGTGAGTTGTAGGGAGTATTATCTGTTACATAAAGGTGAGTTATACAGTTGTAGGGAGTATTATCTGTTACATAAAGGCAACTTTCACAGTTGTAGGGAGTATTATCTGTTACATAAAGGTGAGTTTTTGTACAGTTGTAGGGAGTATTATCTGTTACATAAAGGTGAGTTGTACAGTTGTAGGGAGTATTATCTGTTAAATAAAGGTGAGTTGTACAGTTGTAGGGAGTATTATCTGTTACATAAAGGCGACTTTCACAGTTGTAGGGAGTATTATCTGTTACATAAAGGTGAGTTGTTGGACAGTTGTAGGGAGTATTATCTGTTACATAAAGGTGAGTTGTACAGTTGTAGGGAGTATTATCTGTTACATAAAGGTGAGTTGTACAGTTGTAGGGAGTATTATCTGTTACATAAAGGTGAGTTGTACAGTTGTAGGGAGTAGTGTAATGTTTATTTAGTTTTTTGTTCAGTTTGATCTCTCTTTACATAAGCTTTCAAACTTGTCCAATCACCTAAAGACGATCGTACTTCATAAGATTTTGACTGAGCCTAATTTAAAGGTGCATTGTGTAACTTTTCTGGTGCTTTTCTCCATGGAGATGTCCTGCAGTGTTTCACGGTACGGTACTAAACTTTTGTTGTTTTTTTTGTATTTTTGAGCTGTAAAACAAGTTGTAATTTAACACACTTAAGGTAGAGGAGCTGTTTAACGTCACACGGCGGAACATTCCAGGCAGAGCAATGACGTAACCATAGAAACAAGCAGGTGATGGACCCCCCCAACCAAAAAGTTACAGAGCGCATCTTTAACTTGGAAGAATGTTGCAAAATGTGAATTGTTAGGCAAATTTTCCGAAACAAAATGCAGGACAGGGCAAAGTATTATCTGTTACATAAGGGTGAGTTTTTGTACAGTTGTAGGGAGTATTATATGCTGCATAAGGGTGAGTTTTTGTACAGTTGTAGGGATTATTATATGCTGCATAAGGGTGAGTTTTTGTACAGTTGTAGGGATTATTATATGCTGCATAAAGGTGAGTTTTTGTACAGTTGTAGGGATTATTATATGCTGCATAAGGGTGAGTTTTTGTACAGTTGTAGGGATTATTATATGTTACATAAGGGTGAGTTTTTGTACAGTTGTAGGGATTATTATATGTTACATAAGGGTGAGTTTTTGTACAGTTGTAGGGATTATTATATGTTACATAAGGGTGAGTTTTTCTACAGTTGTAGGGAGTATTATATGTTACATAAGGGTGAGTTTTTCTACAGTTGTAGGGATTATTATATGTTACATAAGGGTGAGTTTTTCTACAGTTGTAGGGAGTATTATATGTTACGTGGACGTGTCAACAAAAAGCTTGATCAAAAACGTTTATTTTTTTATTTTTTTTTGGGGATGTAGAAAAGCCCTCAAACTGATTTCTCTAAATTTAAGCCGTAATATTTTTTGTTTGTTTTCAGAAATTATGGAAAACACGTTCAACTCCACAAACGTCACTCACTTTGTTTACGGAGTCTCGGCGAATGTCGTCGCGGTGCTTTTGTACGGAACCAACTACGTCCCCGTGAAGAGGATAGAAATGGGCGACGGTACGAGCTTTCTTTGCCGTTTTTGTTGTTTTTTTTAGATTTACAATTTCAGCACCAAATCTAAAATAATTAAAATCCCAGGGCTGTTTTTCCATTGGGTTTCCTGCTCTGCCATATGGCTCGTCTCTTTGGTTGGAGACTTGATGCTTCAGTCGCCGAAGTTCTACCCGCTGGCGATGCTCGGAGGAGGCATCTGGGCTACAGGTACAAAAGTATCATCAGTCTGTTTCCACATCTGGATTTTTGAAAATGTTTGCTAAATTGAAACATCCCATCTGCCCAAAGTCGAGAACTCAAAAGTGCGTGTGACATTTTTAGATAGTTTTTAAATTATGGCTTTATTATTTGGTGGAATGAAACGTGCTTTTATCATAATAAATCTGAAGTGAAGTGGCAGGAAAGAGATGGAAAAATAAAAAACAGGAGGGAGCACTGAGTTCTAAAAAAAGGTTGGTTTAATCCCTTGTTCAGTCCTGGTTTAGTCCCTGGTTCAGTTCTGGTTCATTCATGGTTTAGTCCCTGGTTTAGTCCCTGGTTTAGTTGCTGGTTTAGTCGCTGGTTTAGTCGCTGGTTTAGTCGCTGGTTTAGTCCCTGGTTCAGTCCTGGTTCAGTCCTGGTTCAGTCCTGGTTTAGTTCCTGGTTTAGTCCTGGTCTAGTCCCTGTTTAGTCCTGGTTCAGTCTTGGCTTAGTCCTAATTCAGTCCTGGTTTAGTCCCTGGTTCAGTTCTGGTTTAGTCCCTGGTTTGGTCCTGGTTCAGTTCTGGTTTAGTCCCTGGTTTGGTCTTGGTTCAGTCCTATTTCAGTCCTGATTTTGTCCAAATTCAGTCCGTGGTTCATTCCTAGTTCAGTCCTGGTTTAGTCCCTTGTTCAGTCCTGGTTTAGTCCCTTGTTCAGTCCTGGTTCAGTCCTAGTTCAGTCTTGGTTTAGTCCCTGGTTTAGTCCTAGTTCAGTCCTGGTTCAGTCCTAGTTCAGTCTTGGTTTAGTCCCTGGTTTAGTCCTAGTTCAGTCCTGGTTTAGTCCCTGAAAGTTACACATTCTTACGTAGAACATTAAAAAGTGTGAAACAGGAACTTCGGTCCAGTTTTACTTCATTAACATTAAATTGCGTCTAGAACAGACTGGACTCATATAAACTCTGAGAAAATGTTCAAACTGATTCTGTGTGAGTCACTTTTAATGCTCCACTTTTTGCCGTGTCGTCCTTGATGACTTTATAATGCACAAAAAAAAAAAGAGTGTTTTTCTATAACTCGTACACTAAACTTGCACGGCCTTGATTCTCATGTTGCAAACTTTTCACGCTCCTTTTGTTGTTCTCAGGAAACATCGCCGCAGTTTCCATTTTGAAAGCCGTGGGTTTTGGCCTTGGGGTTGTTGTTTGGGGAGCGTCCAGCCTGCTGATGGGCTGGGCCAGTTTAAGGTCAGAGGAACGATTCCACAGAGCAACACGGAATAAGAAACATGTGGAGGGAATGGAGATCTCAGACTGTGGTCCCGCTGCAGGTTCGGCTGGTTCGGCATTTCTTCTTCAGCAGTGTCGAGGCCGGTGCTGGATTACAGCGGGGCCGGGATGTGTCTGCTCAGGTGAGGCACAGAAACATGTTCATCTAGAACAGAGGTGTCAAACTCATTTTGGTCCGGGGGCCGTATACAACCTACTTTGATCCCAAAGGGGCCGGATTGGAAAACTCCATTCTCTGTTCAAGTTATTGTATTTTTCGCCATGTTGTGTCTCATAGTGGCGTTTATATTCCTCCTTTATATTTATATTCCTTGAGCACCGCCACTTGTTGCAAACACACCAAGCACAGGTTTCCCATTCACCTCCGTGAAAAAGAAGAATTAGTACATTTTTCTTGGAAAATCCTGCACTCAGCTCCACTTTTCTTATTTTTGACACTTTGCTGATGAGGGCGTCATGGTCACAGTCAAAACGATCGTCCTTTAAGAGCGTTTGGAAAGAGGCGAGTCTTCATTTGTGCTGCTCTGGTGGGAGGCGGCCACACACAGAAGCACTGGAGATGCTGCTATGCTAAGCGGCGTAGAAAATTAACAGAAAAATCTGAAAATTTTAAGTATTTTAATAGAAAAATCAGCCGAGGGCCAGATTAAAGGTCTTGGCCAGATCTGGCCCCCGGGCCGCATGTTTGACACCTGTGATCTAGAGGCACAAATGAAGTAACAAGTGTGATTATGTAACAGGGGAGCGATGTGTGCGACTTCTAGACATCATCAATCTGGAACGACTCTCCTGAAAGTTATCACGTCGTGTGTTTGAATTCTCCTGTTTATTTTGTTAAAGTGATAGATTGAAGACCTACGACATTGTTAACGATTCCAGGGAATATGTTTTATACACCATCTTTTTTGGACCAGTCAAAAAATGCATAATGAAGAAGAAAAAAAAAACATGAAAAAGGCATTTGTCTTGAAAGGCGAGTTATAGAAGTTATAGTAACAGCCGAATAGAGAAGAATCTGTGTATCGTTCTTTCATTTGTTTTCCAATATAGAACCAAAAATAAGAAAACGAAAACCAAAATGAAAATACAGATAATGATTTGTTTTTTTCTTTTTTGATTCATATATTTGGTCTATGGACTGTCGGTGTGAAAAATGTAATGTATAAGTCACACCTGAGGATAAGTCGATTTATAGTCCGAAAAATACCGTAACCGTGCAGAACTTTCTAACCGTAAAAGAAACTTTTTTTCTCCTCTGAAAGTGCAGACAGAGGTTTTCATTTACATTTCTGCGGCTTTATCCTACGTCACACTCACGCTGTGTGATGACGGGAGCAAAACGAGTGTCCAATAGGAACTTTGTTTTCCCCAAACTCATGCGCTCCGTCCATTTTGATCGAGCCAAACTTTGCCAAAGAGTGAAGTGAGTCAAGATGGTCGACTCCTCTGACTGTGTGTGTTTATAACGAGTGAAAAAGTCGCTCTAAGTGCAGTATTTTCTCAAATAAATGGCAAATTATGCATCTTGGTGTGTGTAATTGCACATCTCTTGCTATTTTTATTTAAAGGTTTATTTCAGTCCAAATGAACAAATCCAAATGTAATTTCCACCCTGGAAATGCAGAAGTGCTGTGGCTCTGGCCCTGGACCTGACAGGAGCTGTTTCCAGGACTGGACCAGGAAAGTCATGGAGCCACTGCACTTTTTTGTTTTTAGGGCAATAAGGAGATTTTTAATTTACTTACAGACTTGATATTTTGCATTTTTGTAGCTAAGGCTCTAAATTAAGCATGTTTATGTCCAAAAAGTTGTTGATACATGTTTGCTGTATGTTTTGTGTGTGAATTTTATTTTCAGTTGTTTTTTTTTTTCATCTCTATTTCTGGCCCTGTCACTTTTATCATAGCCTCATGACACAACTACAGCAGCAGATTGTGAAATAACAGGTTGGACTGAACAAAAGGAGGTAGAACGCTTCATTAGAGGGTAAAAGGGGCAGTTTTAAAAGCAAAATTAAGAACAAAAATCCAGGAGAGGGGAAATGTACTAAACTTACCCTTAGGTCTTCAGGGGTTAAGGTGACAGATACGCACAAGACACTTTCCCATCCACAAATGCACAAGGCTTTACCTTTTATACGTTTTTCACAAGCAAAATAGTCACTTTTTAAAAATAGTCTAGCTTGTCTATTGGCGTTTGCATGTTTATTTTGGTCTCTTTGGCAGCTTGGCCTTTGGCAGCTGACATCAGTCACTCGAGTGAACTGACAAATATCGTGAGAATCCATCTTGCTGTGAAAGGTTAAGTAAAAAATGATAAATATTTAGACCCAAAAATGGTCATGCAACTGTTCCCGAAGGGAGCTCCAGGGCCAAAGAAGCACAGAGAAAACTGAGCTCTGCTGCACAAACATTTCCACTGCACGTCTCCGTGGAGGACTGGTCAGGTGGGGTCAGCAGATCCCGTGTCAGAGCAGAGTCAGTTGATAATCATAGTGTCGTTCCTGGAGCGTGGGCATCACACCGCCAGCCTCCAGGGAAACTCTAGAGAGACGATACAAAAGCTCTCTCAGCCTCACTCTTATTCTGTTATTTGGATTGGTTGTGAGTAGAGGTAGAAATCCTAATTCTTATTCAAGAAAACTGTTGTGGAATCTTCAGATGGACACTGCAGACTTTGGTTGAAGGTTGCTGTAAAAATAACGCCTCATTTCTCCTTTAGCCAACACTGCCTAAGGTTAATCTGCACCTGAAGTGTATCAGAAGTGGTTTTGCATGGCCCTCACGTTCTTGTATTTGTACTTTAGAAGTCGAGGGACGGTGTTGTGGGGTATCTCACCCCAGATCTGCACTAAACCATTAACCACTGTCCTTGGATTTCTTAGATTAGCTCATCCTCCCCGGCGAGAGGCTACAGTGCATTTGGAATATATAATCTGGTGTTTCTTTTAAATCTTTTTACTCAAATGCACAGAGAACGCAGATTGCACTAAACAACCATATTCGTTGTTTCCCAGTGTACAGCAGGTCAGAGAACCAAATGGGTGCAAACTGGAGGCCATGAGACCTTCAGGCATGTCTCGTAATTTAGCATTTTGTAGCTATAATTGTGAATACAAAGGGCCATCACACATAACCACATGTTTTTATGTTGATTATTTGATTTTCAGACATGCAAAGAACTATATTACATGTTATTTACTCTCCTCCACACAAATAAGCACATTGAAGCTCCAGTTGCACTTTCACTTTATCATATCAGACAAAAACACCACATGTGCAGCTCTGCAGTGGAGCGACTGTGGTTTATCAGCTCGTCCTAATGTGTCTAATGTAAATCAGGTTCTACAGATGTGGTGTTGGGGTGTTGGAGATCAGAACTATGACATTTAAATCATAGGTCATCATTTCCTGGGATGACACACATTTTATTTAAAGTGGACTAGGCCAGTTAGCCGGTTTTCCCGGTGTGCGTGTGGACACAGTGGCTGTTGTATTTTACTATAATCTAACTGAAAGTGTTTGTGCTCCCAGTGTGCTGATCTTATTCTTTGTGAAAACTGACGCCCAGCTGCATCTTCCTCTTGAATCGACCCCCCTGCTCTTCAACAGGGTGAGTGTGACTCTCAGACTCACTCGCAGGTTTTTCATGCTTTTTGGGACGTTACCTTGACTTGCATCAGTTTCTTGAAGCCTGATCCCGTCTGTACCCACAGTCACTGTTGGCCCAGCCTTAAGCCAAATTTATGCTCAAACCATCTGCGTTATGATGCAGAGTCTGTGTTGCCTTGAACCCCCGTGTGAAGCATCTGTGTCGACCAACATGCGCCTCCGAAATTTTTTAACTACACGTTGAACCGAAGGGAAAGCGACGTAGACAATAAGAGCTGAGATTGGTCCTTTCTACATCGGCTCTACATACATTTCCAGTGCTCCGCTTTCCCGCTTCTGTTTGTATTCATGAACACCTCGCGTTATGGCGGTGTTTTACTTCGCAGCACATAGACCTCGACACAGACCCATAAATCAAAAATGACGGCGACAAGGCGACGGCAGCAGTGTGCGAGTCGATGCAGAACCATAATTAAAATATAGCAGGTTAGACTCTGAACTTGTGAATGTGGAGCTGTGGTGCAGTCTGGAGGTTATATTCTAACAGCTGCACACAGTGATAGTTGTTCAGGTTAATGGATAAGCAGCACTGAAGAGACATTTTCTCTCAGTATCTGACCTGAGATGTGGCTGAGGTTTTTGCAGTAATCCTCAGGGTTAAAGTGAGAGATTGACCAGGCTGGTGTTCTACTGTTAAACCGCTTAGAGCAATCCACAGAGACTGTAGTCGAAGCAAAGCTGTGGCTGTAATCACCAGAGCTTTCTGTGCTCATTCTCCTTTTCTGTTCACCGCCTTGAGCGGGCTTCAGTAGTGTCACTTTTTGATCACTTTATAATGTTAGATGACACTGCTTTGGTTGTGAAATGCAATACTTTTCAGGGTCACTTAAAATGAGTCCTAACATGATTATTTCATGTATATTTTTCTAAACAAACTTTAAAGTACATTATTAGTTTGTGCTTGACTGTAAATGTGTGTTCTTACAGAGAACAAACTCCGGCAGCTTTGGCTCTCCCTGCCCAGAGTTCTGGATGGACTCGATCGGCCCAAAGAGCCGACGCTTCATGTAAGGATGCTCATGCACATATTCAGGGAGCACTATGTTGCTCCAACATAAACAATTGAAACAAGCCTCGGGCTTTAAACATTGCCTTTAGCATCACTGACAATAATGAGCTGTTTTTTTGGTAAAACTACCTTCATAAATGCGTAGTGGCTGCGTGCTGGCTGTGCTATCAGGCCTGCTGTATGGATCCTCACTGCTCCCCATCCTCTACATTAAGAGCCATTCATCATGTCATGACAGCATGTTCCACGGAGCCAGCGTGTACGGTGAGTTTCATGTTCATTACCCAGAGCTCAAAGGGCCTGTGGTAAACATCATCAACATGCTTGAAATAAAATCATTACTGCAGTTATGTAGAGATCGTGAATGTGATGACTGGAGCATTATCTGTTTATAGATCTAGACTATATTTATGCTCACTGTTCCGGTATCTTCCTGGCGAGTACAGTTTACTTTGCCATCTACTGCGCGGCCCGAAGTAACCGGCCCAGAGTGTACTCCAGAGCCATCCTCCCAGGTGAGCCACCCTGCACACAGAATCTCTCTCTGGCTCTCATGAATTGTCTTCGTACACATCTTAAGCCTGAGCGTGAGCCTGAAAGCCGAAGTGCACTCAGACAAATCACGATGATGAATATACGCGTTTGTCCCGGCCTCTGAAAGCAGCAGCGTGTCGACAATGGACGGTGACATGTGGCGTTTGTGTCTAAAGGCCGTACAGGTGTCCAGACCGAGCAGCTCTTTCTGTTTTATGGACAGGATAAGTGGTGCCGTTACATCCCCGTTGTGCTTTGTGTGCTCTGCAGGTCTATTGTCCGGCCTCATGTGGACATTAGCCACATACAGCTGGTTCCTGGCCAATCACTACCTGAGCCCAGCCAATGTCTTCCCCATTGTCAACACTGTAAGTACGGTACATCATGGACTGACAACTCAATGGACTACGGCAGTAAAATGAAAGTGTCTCTCCTCGGTAAAATATAATTGACCCATTTAAGTCACTTTGCAGTCTGAAGTCTCCTGATGAATGGAAGCGTTTCTTTATCATGACGCTGCAGACGCTCTCTGTTCACAGGGATATGGTCTGGTGGCTGCGCTCTGCGGATCCCTCGTGTTCAGGGAGATGAAGGTAAAACAAATGCTTAGATTATCAGTGCTATTTAAGAACGAGCCACGCACCAATTCTGAAACACGAAGGATGTAAATTAACACTGAATTCTGAAACGCTAAAGTAAGAATCACCAAACTAACGCCCTTTGACTGGCCCCCTGCCCCTCTGGCCCTATGATACCATACCATACCAAAAAATGATATTTATATGAAGAATTTATATTTATGACATATTTACATTTGCCGCTGATTTTTTTTTGTCACCTGAAGAGCTTTTATTAAGTGCTGCACACTATTATTAATGCAATAGACGATTATCACAACAGCAGGAAGTGCAGCGATGTTCAGTCGTGCAACTTCCGCTCGATGCTTTTCTACGGCAAAATCCCTGTGGAAAAGTGTTGCATATTTTTGAGCAGCTTCATAAATCTGCCCCAACACCAAATCTTCATCCAACAAGGAACAAAGAACAGATTCTGTCCATGAAGAATTTATCCACAACGATCAAGGGAAGAAAGACGAAAACTTAAAGGAAACAACGACGAGCGTCAGTGAAACGACTGAGCAACACTAACGTTCTGGTCCTGGAGGAAACAGAAGGAACTTGTTCACTCAGACTGATTCTAGAATAAAAAAATCGATTTTGTGATGTCGATATTAGCGCAGACAGAGATTTGTGCAGTTTAAATGCTACAGATGTTCACAGATTAAATGTCGACCATTTGCGCGACTCAACATTTCCTGCCATTGTGATAATAGTCTATTGTTATTAATATTGTTAATATCAACGGGCCTACTGACAATTTGTAATTTTTCACTCTCCTTTGCCAGTGTCGATCACCAGACCTTTCTTACCTTGATATTTCTTACCGCTTATGATTTCTTACCGCTATTATTAGAAAATAAATAAATGGCATATCTGTGCTATTTCAAATTAAAACAAAGTGTGAAGTACTTACTACTTCTGCAAACCACTAGCAATGATAAACAATAGGGTTTGGCGGTATCCAAATTTTGACACCGTTAAACCTTCTCAGGATTTTCCCGGGGTTTACGGTTTTACTGTGACTAATTCAGAATTATTCTGTAGCTGCGCCTAAACCCTTCAGAAACAGAGTTGCAGCTTTATATTTGAAGACGAGGCACAAGTTCTGATCAAACCAAACTTTGCAGCGCGTTCGATCGCATCAGCATCAGCGCACGAGCTGTTTTTATCAGCGCTTATACTGTATGCAAATGAGCTGTATGCAAATGAGCCATGAGGTTTGAAGTTTGGTTTGTGTAAAACGTAAACAAATGTGCCAAAGCTGCATTAAACACATTATTACTCAAAGTCTAGAATGAGGAGGAAATGTAGAGCGGTGCAGAGGACCAATCACAGCCCTTATGTCTGCGTCGTTTTGAGGCGTCGGTAGAAAGTTTGGGAGGTGCAGGTCGGACTCTGTGCGTAGGAGCCGCACGTCCACACAAACACGTTTGGATCAGAACCATAAATTGGGCTTTACCGTCTCCTCCGTGAAAGTCTGACTTCGCCCTCGGGAACTTTCTCCTCTTCAGCCTCGTCCCCTCTCGACTCTCGGCTTCAATAAAACGTCTCCATCACAAACTTTTGGGCTCAACATCACACACGAAGCGTCAGTCAGGTTTTTTTCTTCTTCCTCGCTGCGTGTGGATGGAAATCTCCGAGCGGAACCACGTTTGAAGAGGAGAGAGAGCGGAGGGAGAAAGTCCTGCTGTGGTTTTAGGTCCTTATGCAGATTTTTTTTTAATGACGGTGATGAAACTGATACCGCTGCTACTTTTTAATACCGCCGGATACCAGATTACTGCCCAAACCTAATTAAAAAATGTGGCCCTCAGGGAAAAAAAAGTTTGGTAAACCCTGCACTAAAGTCAATTATGGAAGATTATGGAAAGGATGTCATAGTAATTCACTGTTCAGGTTTTATTTTCTGTGTGTATATTTGTACAGAAGCTGTTTGGTGCAATGCGGCTCCAGTAGCTCAGTTGGTTTTGTCCACTGATCTGAAGGTCATGCTCTCGGCATAAACTTTGTCGGTTTTGAGTGGTCAGATCCGCTGCTTCAGTTTTGACAGTGCGATTTCAGCTCCCGCAGATGAATGCTGTCATCGAGTCCTTGGGCAAGACACTTAACCTCCGTTTAACCCACCCCAGTGTCTGTGTACACCGGTGTATGAATGTGTGTGAATGAGTGTTTCCTTGATGTAAAGCGCTGTATAGAAATGTGACCATTCACCAAAAGCATCCGAATGTGTCATAGATTCAAGTGGCAGATTGTGGAAAAAGAAAAGGTACAAAATACAAAAAGTAGTAATTTCATAAACTGAATGCCTGTACCTATGGCTGGTCTGAATGTTCACACTATTTAGGGGTAGGGTGACCAGATTTTGACAATAAAAAAACTGGTACAGTATACCCCTGGTTTGGGTTGGTTGTTATAAATAAAATTGTGAGAAAAGCGCGTAACATTGTCCATTCTCGACTCGCGTGTGGGTCAGTGTAAAATCTGAGACCAAATCCAGAAGTCTTCTGTATTTTTGCTAAACAAATGCAATTTATGCTCCTCTGGTTTAGACGTCAGTCAGAACTGATATAGTCCTATATTAGTCCAAGTTTAGTCCTGCTTAAGACCTGAAATAGACCTGGTTTAGCCCTAGTTTAGACCTGGTTTATACCTGATATTGTAATTTAGTCCTGGTTTAGACCTGATATAGTTCTATTTTAGTCCTTGTTTAGTCCTGGTTTAGACCTGGTTTAGACCTGATATAGTTCTATTTTAGTCCTTGTTTAGCCCTAGTTTAGACCTGGTTTAGACCTGATATTGTTTTATTTTAGTCCTGGTTTAGACCTGATATAGTTCTATTTTAGTCCTTGTTTAGTCCTGGTTTAGACCTGGTTTAGACCTGATATTGTTTTATTTTAGTCCTGGTTTAGACCTGATATAGTTCTATTTTAGTCCTTGTTTAGTCCTGGTTTAGACCTGGTTTAAACCTGATATTGTTTTATTTTAGTCCTGGTTTAGACCTGATATAGTTCTATTTTAGTCCTTGTTTAGTCCTGGTTTAGACCTGGTTTAGATCTGATATTGTTTTATTTTAGTCCTGGTTTAGACCTGATATAGTTCTATTTTAGCCCTTGTTTAGTCCTGGTTTAGACCTGATATAGTTCTATTTTATTAGGGTGACCAGATTTTCAAAATAAAAAACTGGGACATTCCTGCTTTCAGGTTGGTTGGCAGTAATAAAACTGTGAAACAAGTGCGTAATTAAGGAAAATTGTTCTGCACTCAGCACCAATCTGAGTCAGTATAGTCACATTTTCATTTGTGTTTTGATCATTTTTAAGCAGCTTTTCTGTGTTTTACCTAAACAAATGACAATGTACTGTATGTCCCTCTTTACTGTTGGCAGGGATCAGATCGGTCAAAAATAGGAACACCTGGGACATTTCTTATATAAAACAGACGAATCACTGGTTTTGGATAAATCTGGGGAAATAAGGACGTCTTATCACACTATTTAGGGGTCATACAATTTTTAGTGGTGTCTGACTGTCCAGTGAGTGAAAAAGTAGTGCACTAAAAATCTCCCTTAATGCACCTTGAAGTAGTGCCCAGAGCTGATCAATAGAGCGGTCAATATAGACCACAGTGAGTTGTCCTGACCCATGACTATGAATAAACCACTCTTAAATACATCATTGCTGTGAAATGTTGCTAGCATTAGCCTCTTACCTTAGCGTGAGTTGTTAAAAGAGCGAGAAATCTCAGACAAAAAAATTAACAGATCTATCTTATCTCTGATTATTATTAAGCCATAAATACTTCTGATCTGATAATTTATTGCAGAAATCAATATTTAGCGTGAGCTTAAACTAGTGAGCAGTGTGTCCGAAGTGTTCTGTGAATGAGGACACTAAATCAAACCAAAGTCTGCTAAATGGAGCAGGGCTGTTGTGTTTGAGAGGCAAGGAGCTCGGCCACATATTTGGTCTGTCGTCATTAAAGGGAAACTCCGGCACGTTTGAAGCTAAAGTCCGTGGCTAGAGGTGGTCGAATTCTGTCAGAAGCCAAAAAACGGCACAGATCAGTGTTTCCTCGTGGAGATCTCACTGTGGCAGTGAGTCTGTCAAGGCAACAAACTAGTGGAGTGATGGGGGCAAGTTCTGAACTTCCACGTAAAACACCAATTTGCTTCACGCTGAAGAAGCTTAACACCACTTTAACCCATCTGACAACAGCCACGAGTCTAACAAACAAAACGCTCTGCCTGGTTCACTCATTAGTGTCTGGAAACATTAGAAAACAACTTTATAAGCACCTCACACTTCCCTCTGCTGATTTCCCACTGCACAGGCCGGAGTTAAACTTTAACACAGAAAAGTACATTTCCAGTAATTTACACAGTTTTTTGTGACATAAAGGTGTTTTAACTTATTTTTATCAGTAAACTAATCGTGGTTATTGGACATTTTAGCCAAAGTCATCCCTTATATTATGGTTTCTGGGTATCATCTGTGCTATGTCATATCTTGTCAGTTTCCAACCAGGAAACTGAAAATAACAAACAGCCCAATTCTGCCCCATCTTAGTGAGGCATAGTCATGGTCCTACCTTTTCCATTAGATCCGCTTTACTGTTTTATATTGGGATGCCTCTTCTTTCTTTCCTGTATTTTTCTCCCTCAAGGCCACCATATCCGAGTGTTTTTGAAAGACTGTTTTGTACAAATATGAAAAAAGAATTAGGCCTTGTACCAGATTTTTCCCATGTGCTTGAGCAAAGGTCGTCATGCCCCAGTACAGACATCCTGTATAAGCAGCTCTTTGAGGTCAAAAGAACTCTGCTGAGTTCTGTCTGTATCTAATCAGAGAGTTTGGCAGAGAATCAGGAGGTGCTTGTTGGCATGATATTGTTGGCGTTACTGCCACAGCCAAACTCTGCTCTGAAAGTCATGAAATGTGCTTATGAACTCGAGGTGAATGCTCATAATGTAGGTGAGGAATCACTTTGTGCCACTGCGAACTGTTTAAAATGAGCTAATTGTGTTTTTCACAGATTTAAAGCAGTAAAAATCTGGTACAGGGCCTTTAATGAACTTGGTTGAATGTAGTTAATTGTGTGTTTCTTTCCTCCAGGACTTTGCCAACTGCCTCACCTTCTGTTTTGGAGTGTCTCTTTTAACAGCAGGATCTTTGCTAACTACTTTGTCAAACCTCTAATTGTAAATAAAGCATTCAGACTATTTTGAAGCATCTTCCTGTTTTTCTTAACACATTTGAGTCTGAACTTTGAATAGATAGAACTTGTTGTAACGCTGATCTTTCTTCAAAAACACAACATGATGGAAAAATTGTTGTTTGGTGTTTTGGTTCAGAAGTCTCATTTGCGTTGCCAGTTTCAGTGCTGAAATTCAGTTGGTTTTTAAACCTAAAATGCCTCTTTGATCTGAACGGTCACAGCCTAAACCCCGGCACCTGCAGCCAATCAAAGTGCTAGTGCAGCCTCTGCAGCTCAGGGAGGGAATACTGGAGGTTCTGAGCTTCACATGAGGCCTGGTCTGTCCATATACTGAGAATGGAAAAAAAGTGTAGCCTGTGTCTCCCATTTACAAAATTCTTGCACTAACTTTCACACAGAGTTCTTTTTAGAAATGCGGGTCTGAAAAGTTTAGCATGTCATTATTCACTTTCCATGTGAACCCTCCTGAGCCCATAGAGGTCTGTGCCTCCATGGATCTGCCTCCCCAGACCATCTCCACCACCAAACTGCTCACTCTGAGCCATGTTTCAGCAGCAGAGCGTTCTCCTCCTCATCTCCAGACTCTTTCACCTGTCACAGGAGCTCAGGGTGAACCTGCTCTCATCTGTGAAAAGCTCAGAGCACCAGTGGTGGACTTGCCAATTCTGGTGTCGTCAGGCAAATTCCAGTGGAGCTCCACGGTGCCGGGCACAGCGCCCAGTACAGGACGAGTCGCCCTCAAGCCGCCCTCATGAAGTCTGTTTCTGATTGTTTGGGCAGAGACTTTTACCCCAGTGTCCTGCTGGAGGTCATTCTGTAGAGCACGGACAGAGCTCTGTTCCTCCTGCACAAAGGAGCAGATATGGGTCCTGCTGAGGGGTTGAGGACCTTCTACAGCCCTGTTCAGCTCTCCTAGAATAACTGCCTGTCTCATGAAATCTCCCTCATTTCTAGTGATTGTGCTGAGATACATTAAATCTCCTTGCAACGGCATGTCCAGATGTGCCATCCTGGAGAAGCTGGACAATCTGTGCAACTTAACTCGGATTAAGGAATGGCCTTGTACTCCCAGTAGTGATCATCACTGTAGCCAAAGCAGCACTAGTGGAAAAGCAGCCAAAAACACCAAGAGGAAGAAACTTGAAATGACCTCCACATGTAAAACCTGTCCTCTAGTCCAGCTGTTGTTCATTTCCATTAAAAGAGGACCATCCTTTTGTTCCTAAGACATTGAATATTTGTATAGATATCGTATTTATGATGTGTTTTCAAAAAGTATATGTATAGTATAGTATATTTAAGTATTGTATACAAAAGCTGCAGATGGCTTGTTTCCATCAGTGGCTTATTTGTATGGAAAAGTCCTCATTGCTACAGCTTGTGCTCTGCTTTCTAATAAAATGGTCACCCACACTGTAACCTTGGTTTAGTGCCGTGATGCGCTCACACCTCCTACATAAACGTACAGTACTGAGCTTTGATCTGAGGCTCCATATAAGAGCCTGTTCACAAAGCTGTGATGTGTCTTTGAGAGGCAGATCTTTGAGACAGAATGTGTCCCTTGGGCTCTGAAATAAGATGATGGGAAATCCAGTTCATCTGCTGCATTCTCTGATGAAGAGACAATCATCAAAAGTGTCCACGCAGAAGCCCAGGTGTGTGATGTAGAAGTACAAGAGTGGAGTTTAAATGGGTAGTTTTCAGATCAGGGGGCAAGAGACCGTTTTCCCTATGAATTAACTTGTAGTTTGTGATGAAATATCCAAAAGGTAAATTCACAAATGTTGAACCAGATCATTTGTACTAGTGAGTGTATAATAGAACCTGCCATGTGTCCACAAAGATCAGCATTTTAACAAGATTCTTTTTAGCTGTTCTCCATTATTATTGGCCTATAGAGTGTTGTGATATCATCTGAAACCGAGTGATTGGGTTTTTTCATTACTGGACTTTGACCCCCTTTGCATCATTAGAAAACTTTATTTATCCCCAAGGGGCAATTCTGTTTGGATAAAAACACATTTCACACAGGTCAGGGGCTCGTACAGTTATGGGCATCAGAGCAGCTGAGACATAAGGTGCAAATGTGGCAAAAAAAGTGCGAAGACCAAATACAAAACAGAACAAGATTAGAACAGTAAACACAGGCTAAAGACACTCGGGCTGTTTCTCTGTGTTTAGGAGCCGGGTGAAGGAATTGACAAATGTATTTGTTTTCCTGCTGGGGGCAAGGTAGCGCCACCCGGAGGGTGTCAGGGAGAACCTCTTTTAGAATGATCTGTGCTGTCGACACATTTGGCCTTGTGGAGCACATGCTGCTCCATAAAGAGCGTGAGATTACTTTTACCTGGGGACATCTGTAAAATTTTAATTACCCCATGACATCTGTGTGGGATAATCCATGTGAGTAAATTACCTGTTTTTACAGACTCCATTTAGAAAATGGAGAACTGATAAACACACCACAACAAGACAAGAACCTTTTATGTCGCCACGTCGCCAACAAAGCTTTTTTGAGTTTGTTTTTAGCAGAATCCATCTCCACTGAAGTGTCAAACTCTGTTTCCTGTCGCACTGACACAATCATAGATCAGAATTACATCCACATGATCAGATTTCTTGTGAAACAGCTGCAGTCTTTCCTTTATTCTGCTCTTGCTTTACAGCCCCTTCGTCCAAAAGCACCAAACTCCTCCAGACGCTCCATGAGGCTGGTCCTCAGTTGCCACGACAACAGGGTCGTATTTCTGGGTCACGTCTTTGGTTTATATTTTTAATTGCAGAAAAATACAATAACTGGATTAGAATTTAGTCCATGGAGAATAAATATTGTTGAATTAGTTTGTATTTGGACCTAAAAGGGCCTAAGGACGTTTTCAAACACTGTTGGCTTCACTGCACAGATGAAAAACAGGGCAGTTTACAGACACGAGCGCTCATACGGGACCAGAATTACCTGAGGGGATTTTTTACAGACTACCAGGTAAAACTAATATGTTTTCAGATTTTAGAATGTAATGTTATACTCAGCAGATGAGGGGCAAAAGCCAAGTTTCCCTTATTGTCCACAAGGTAAATTCACAAATGTTGAACCTGATCATTTCTGAGTGAAGCCCAGAACTCACCGTTTGGTTACAAAAATCTACATTTTAACAACAGCTGTCCCCATCTTAAAGCTGCAACATAAACACGGCTGCTTTATTCCATTCTGTGGAAGGCAATGCTAGAACATGTGATGAGTTAACTCTGTGAAGAGGCAAGCTCGATCTATGTAAGGTTTTTCAAGGGATTTTAGTGCAAGAAAATCGTATAATGAAATAAATGCTTTAGTTTATTTTTTTGTTTCATATCTTCCACAGTGCGGCTTTAATCCCTATAGAATTTTCCGGTGTGATCTGAAACCAGCAGCAGAAGCCTTTTCTCCACTTGTTCCCAGACTCCTGCCATAATTCTCAGAAGTGTCGAGCCCAGTGCACAGTGACAGCGCCTGATTACACGGAGGAGCTGCTCTGACATGTCCATGACACAGGACAAACTAAAGACACGGCGAAAGTCAAAGATTAGCAGTACGGAAATGTACTTCTTAAGACTGAGTGACAGCTGTCAAAGAGCGTTCGAACTCATGTCAAGAAGTCACATAACCTTTTTTTTTTTTTTTTAATATATATTTCACACTGTTCCTCAGGGCTGGAGCAGTGAAGGAAACTGCATCCCTGATTTGCAACATTAAAATATTGTTAAAAATGCCAAACCCTTTGTACCAACTAGTCAATAAGAGTGTAGACTGGCTTACACAGGTACACAGTATCGTACCTTTTCTTTTGGAGGGTCAGTCTCCTTCTTCTCCTTGTGCCCGTGTAGATGTTGCTTTGCCTAGAATGTTCCACAGTATAACACTGAACTTATCTCCACAGAGACGTCATTAGGTGAGGTTACAGGCCGTGGCGGTTGGTGCGTCGCACTCTCTAACTTTACCTGGATAAAAAATAATAAAAATAATAAATTGTATTTTGTATGATGCAAAATGTTTCGTTTTCTGTTTGAAATTGAACGTGTATGTGCATAGACGTATTTCATAATGTTAAATCTGGTCATGTCACTTATCATTTATATATACCGTATTTTCCGGACTATAAGTCACTCTGGAGTATAAGTCGCACCAGCCAAAAAATGCACAATGAAAAAGAAAAAACATGTATAAGGCAAGTTATAGAAGTTATAAGTAATAAAAATAACCCAATAGAGAACAATCCGTGTATCATTCTTTTGTTCATATTTCAATATAGAACCAAAAATAAGAAAACGAAAAAACAACTCTTTTCTTTATTATTTTGAATGAAAAAATGGATAATGATTTGTTTTGTTTGTTTGTTTTTTTAAATTCATATATAGGATTCATATACAGTATTTGGTCTATGGGCTGTGAAAAATTGAATATATAAGTCACACCTGAGTATAAGTCGCAAGAACCACCCAAACCCTGAAAAAAGTGTGACTTATAGTCCGAAAAATACGGTACTAGTGCAGAGTGTGACAGTGCAGGGGCGACACGTGTTAGGATGACCCCCTCTGAATTTGAGAACAGTCCAGTGAGCGGTTTGAGAGTTTCGTGTGGAACAGACAGACGCACAGGCAGACGTTCCTTGAATTAATATATATATTTTAAAAAACCTTCCACGGTGGTTGGTCTCTCACCCTCGCCAGCTCGGGTCCTCTACCAGAGGCCTGGGAGCCTGAGAGTTCTGTATATACCTCTGCACATTTACCAAACGCACGTCGTGACAAATACAGATGCATTTGTCCACTTTTATTGGGCAAACACTGAGCGCCTGAGCCTGTGTGCTCTTTACGTGGGGAGGAGAAGTGTGTTGACATGAGGCGGATGAACAGGTAGATGTTTTAAAAAGTTTAACCTGCCCTGTGATCCACGCTGGGGACTTGTGTGTTTGTGATGTGCGATGCATCTACACTCGCTCTGCTGACGTATAGTGACTCAAGCTTTTCTTCTGCCGTGTCTTCAAAGCTCCATCAGCCACGGAGAAGTGGAAAGGAATTGTCTAAAATGCGCGCAAGAGTAGACCACATCCACAAGTTTAGGCTGCTTAAAATGTTTTTATTAAAGCCAAATAAAATATCCAGACACATGTGTGACAGACACACATGAATCATTTGTATATTTTACTTTACACTCATATTTAGTTTGCGGGACTGCAGTGTATCATCCCACCCTTACAAAATGTGTCCTGCGCCGCACTGTTTTGCGTCCGGTCCCGCGAGTACATTCCCTGAGGGTGTGATGCTAACTTTAGGCATTGCTCTGCCAAGTCAGACTTTAATCTGAGCTTTGTTTTAACACAATCCGACTCTGCAACAGGTGATTTTATTTGTTCTGTTTAACAAAGTCCCTCGCAAATAACATTACAGTCACGAGTTTTCTAGCTCGGCCTGCTAAAGTTTGTTGAAAATCAAACTTTAACGGGACATAAACGCTTGTATTGATCACAGGCTGCTGAAAAGAATGTGTTTAAATAATTTTTTGTAATTTTTTTCTTGGGTTTTCAGTCAATCACAAAACGTTTAGGCTTATGTGTGCGTTGTGTCACGATGGAAACCACTGAACAAGTAATAGAAAAAGCAACATTCACATATTCCAGGAAATGGAACGGGAACAAACAAATGCCTGCGCGCGGACTCAATTGATGGTCCCACAAATTCAAGTAAACAAAGTCAAAGTAAATGTTGTGCGCCGCGCTGAGTGATGAGCAGAACTTAAAGGCCACGGACTGAACTTTGAGTCTGATTTAAAACTTTTCAGCTGTGAAACTCAATCTCTCTGTAATCTCCTGCAGCAGACAAACCCCAAACTACTGGATCAAAGTCAAGTACAGATGAGTAAAGGCACGTCCCGTGTAAGAACGCCGACTCTTATTCGTGCGTGCGAGACGGGCTGAACAAAACTGGAAATAACTGTGATATGGCTGTTAATTACTGTGATATTTGAAGATACTTTGCAACACAATAATTTCAGTTCTAATAAAATACTGTAAACCAGGACTAAACCAGGGACTAAACCAGAACTGAACCAGGACTGAACCACGGACTAAACCAGGTTTAAACCAAGGACTAAACCAGGAATGATCCAGAACTGAACCAGGGACCAAACGCGGACTAAACCAGGGTAGAGCGCTGCACTCCCGCAGGCCGGACGCAAAACTCAACGCAAGCTCATTCCGGGTGTGGGCAGGAACGGGACTGAAAATTCTATCCCGCACAGACCTCTAAACCAGGGACTAACTAAAGATGCTCTGAAGAACCACAGAACCACTACCAAACGTGGACAAATCGCACCCTCGCCTTCAGTCGACCAACGGTTTAGTCGCGTCTCCAAAGCGACTCCCGGGTCTGTGCTCACCGGCGTCATGAGGCTCCTGTGTCATCCTCGTCTTTATAGATGATGTTCGTGTTATAGTTCAGGACACTCGCGTCCTCCAGTGTGACAGAGTCCGTGTCTAAAGCTGCAGCAGGATCAGCTCCTCTGTGTTTGCTCCTCCTTATCTGATGCTCTCAGTGCTGCTGCTTTACTGAAGGAGCATTCACAAAGCGGGAGGATAGTTGGAAATATTCGGCACACATTCGCTGACAAAACTCAACCAGCTCATCAGCGTGATTGAGGTGTAATGTCTTTTAGCGACACCATCATTTATTCGGCTTCATGCTGTCGTTGCCAACATTTTTAGACACATAAACGCAGCGGTTTTTCCTCGTTTCCGCTGTGGTCACAGTGAAGCCGAGCACTACAGACGTTTTGCGTACAGTTTGTTCTCTGCTCTTCATATCTCCGTATAGATCCCTGAAAAAACCCGACACTGCAGCGCTAATACTCCCTACACACACTGACAATGAGAGCCTCACTGCCACCTACTGTAGTAGATGTGCAACTACACTTTATTCTAGTACGGGAAAAAAAGCAAGTTCCCCGAGGTCAGACGCACCAAGAGAGCAAGAAATGATCATTAGAACCCAAACCAGAGGAATCAACACTTCTCTGTGTGATTAGGTTACAAATCTACGAGGGCCACAGTTCAAGCATGTACTTGTAAATAAAAGTGAGTGGACAAAGAAGGCCGTTTGGACTTGAAAAGTTTACAGTGATGGTCAAGACCCGACAGCCAACGATAAACCTCAGAGAGCATGATATACAGAATCAATCTTACTCAGACATTGAGCTGAAACTTTAATATCCAAAGGAACAAGCAGGAGGAGGCCTTACTTCAGGCCAAATAAAAGTCAGGCTTGTGGATGTTTGTTTTTCTGTGCAATTAAAGCAACAAGAAAAAAAAAAAACAAAACATTATTATAGTCAATTAGTGTGGCTTAATAGAGACAAAAATAAGAGCTTATCTTGCCTGTTTCTATGCTTTAAATTTAAAAATGGTGTCTGTTGTGATATATTTAGTTTGTGGCAGTACAGAGAATTGCTTTCCGCAGAGACTGGAAACACTCCCAGAGGAGCAGGAGGAAGTGTCTGTGCTGAGGCAGGTCTGGGCCTCCCTGTTCAGTCTGTTCCTCCGCCTCAGGGTGAAGCAGAAGAAGATGGATGGACATCTGTGTCTCTTTGTTCACTGCAGAGTATTGGAAATCAAACTTCTGGAGTGAATCTGTATGAAATGTGTTAAAGCCTGAGCCGACACATGAACATTTGACAGAATAACCATGAGCTCTGTGGCCTCTGCCTCCTCATGTCCTGCATATTAGATGAAGCAACAGCACATCAGCTGTCAGCGCACTGAGCGTTTTATCTGTGTACAGTGGATAGAATATTATGTACAATAAACATACATTCAAGTGCGCTTTGGGTTGCATTTTTTGTAGGGAAACGCTCTATAAATAAAGTTTGATTGATTGAAGTGTCATTAATATGAATTCTTTATTACACATGTTAGACGTGATGGTCATAATTTGCTTTTTTGATTCTCAAGACGATTATCCACTCAGAAAACAGAATGAACGGTCACAGCCTAAACCCCAGAACCTGCAGCCAACTCAGTGCTAGTGCAGCCTCTGCAGCTCAGGGAGTGAATACTGGAGGTTCTGAGCTTTCACATGAGGCCTGTCCATACACTGAGAATGAGAAAAACATGTATTTTATTATTTTTATTTATTTTTATTCTCAAATTTTTTCTTTATCTTTTGTGTTTTATTTTTTTTAAATATATGTAGACATATATATGAATATGTTTTAATGTATACATATTCATGTGTATATGGTAGGGCGGCACATTATATCGAATCATTATCGCAACGTGTGTGTGTGTGTGTGTGTGTGTGTGTGTGTCTGTGTGTGCGTGTGTCTGTGTGTGTGTGTGTGTCTGTGTGTGTGTGTGTGTGTGTGTCTGTGTGTGTGTGTGTGTGTCTGTGTGTGTGTGTCTGTGTGTGTGTGTGTATCATAGACTGTATAAAAGAAGTGGACTAAGTGAGTGTGACGTCGCCCACAGCGTCGCTCAAATGAGGCTCACGATTCCACGGTTACAGGAGCGAATCTGGAGCCAGGCTCTATCTTATGAACAGGGTTTTTTGTCAGACAAAATAGCGAAAAAAAATGCAGGATCATGTAGAGCGGGTTCATACAAAGATTTTAAGACCAAAATGATGAGGCCACAGCTGCAGGTCCAGAGAGAGGAGCGAGAAGATCCCAGTGTAAGTCAATGGGGAAAAAGGGAGAGAAGGAACCGGAAGAACCTCCTGGAGCACTTCCTGTTTGGCACGCGGCGGCTAACGCATTAGCTTAGTCCACTCATATATACGGTCTATGGTGTGTATGTATATACATACTATACATAGACATAAGATATGTCTGTGTATAGTATGTATTGTTTGGTTGGGGGGAGTATTATGTCTTTTTAAACCAGTAAGAGCTACATTTACATTTCCTTTAAGAAGTAAATAAAAAGCAGCGGAACAACCGTAAAGTTTAGTCTACGTGCTCCTGTGCACTGTGAGAATCCTAATTATTCAGTGATGGGTTTATAAACACTTTTCACAGCTCAGAAAGGCAGAGAGGAGTTTTACAATGACAGTAAAGTCAACAACAACGAGCACTTCCTGTTTATTAGACATAAAATGCTTTATAATTAGATCCAAACAGCACACAGCAGACTTTTCCCCCAAGAGCTGCATATACAATATATGTGTACGGGGGGAAGACGACTTTTGCTCAATACAAAATACAAAAAGGCAAAAATAAAATCGGGTGCTGGTTTTTCCAATGTGAGAAAAAGGCATTTGGAGAAAACGACCTTTGAAGTTCTAATGTCCCATATAATTCAAGGGACACAGGATTGGAAGTTTTGTTGCTTGTGGGTGAAAGTTTAGGCCTATACGTTGAGAGAACAAAGTGACCCAATAAAAAGAAAAGAAATAGAGTTTGGTCTGCAGTGTCTGGCCTTAAGGTAGAAAGAGAATAGGTATGTCTTTGACAATAAAGCGGCATCGACCCACTCCTGTTGTTACGGCTGCTTTTGACAGAGGTCCATAATACAGCCATGACACAGCAGCTTAGAATCGACAACAGCTGACCACGTATTGTACCATTTCTATTGTAAAAGCTGGAGAAAATGAAACGAGCTAAGGTATTTTCAGCATGGTTCAATAGGCCTTTTCTGGTTCCCGTGTGAGCCGTCTGTTGTTAGACAAGCACTTTTTTGAGTGCAGTGGCTGCGGTTGGGCAGTTCATCAAGATTCATAGTCATATTTAATGATCAATCATCAGTTCACATATTGTGTTTGAGCCTGCTATAATGTTATAATCTATGACATCTGTTGCCATAAATTGCATTCTTCATCTAAAACGACTAAAGGCCGCCGCACACTACAGGATTTTTCTGTCTTAAACGATTTTTAAACGTGCGACAAAAGCGCACACCAAAGACACGAGGAGAGACTTATGGGGTTTTAAATGTCCGATCGCAAAGACTGCGGCAGGATATGTCTACGGACCACAGGATATAAAGCTGCAAGCGCGATCGTGTCAGCTGTTTCCTGTCTAGAAAAAAACTACTCTACTACTGCTACTACTGCTGCTGCTGCTACTACTACTGCTACTGTTGTAGAAGTTTTCAGCTTGTCCAAGAAAGGGTGGAAGTAAAAGGCTGGAGACAAACTTGACGTCTTAAGGTTCAAGGTTTTTATTTGTCATTCAAGCAGGCGAAAGAATCACATGACTAAACGAATTGTGTTCCTCGAGGCCCAATGACCAAGAGAGAGAAAAACAAGAATAAATAAGCAATATTAAAAGTACATCAAGCATTTAGCAGTTTCAACAAACAAGTACAAGTAAAATGCGTGGCAAGATGGAGAGGCCGTCTAAGCAGGAAGTGAGTGGGCGCCAATCAAAAGTCTGACAACCTCTGGAAAAAAACTGGAGCTCTGCTGAGATGTTCTGGCTTTGATGCTCCTTAGGCTCCTTCCAGAAGGCAGAGGGACAAACAGGTGGTGGGAGTGGAGCGAGGAGTGCCCCATGATCCTGGAGGCCCGTCTCCTGCAGCATTCATAATACCACTGATGGGTGTAAAGTCACATCCAGTGATTTTAAGCAGCAGAAGTTTATCTACCATCAATAAGTCGGCCCGGGGGGACTTGATAAGTCAACATAGTCTGATTCCAAAAGTGAACATAGTCTGATCTTTGAGTGTTCAAGACCCTGGACTCTGCTTCCAAAGGAGGAGGTTTATAAAGAAAGTGTGGGGAGACTCTGAAGGCCTGTAGACTCCAGTTAGACGCATTTAGAGACTATGAAGGCCAGTAGACTCCAGTTAGACACATTTAGAGACTATGAAGGGCAGTAGACTCCAGTTAGACGCATTTAGAGACTATGAAGGCCAGTAGACTCCAGTTAGACACATTTAGAGACTATGAAGACCAGTAGACTCCAGTTAGACACATTTAGAGACTATGAAGGCCAGTAGACTCCAGTTAGACACATTTAGAGACTATGAAGGCCAGTAGACTCCAGTTAGACACATTTAGAGACTATGAAGGCCAGTAGACTCCAGTTAGACACATTTAGAGACTATGAAGACCAGTAGACTCCAGTTAGACACATTTAGAGACTATGAAGGCCAGTAGACTCCAGTTAGACACATTTAGAGACTATGAAGGGCAGTAGACTCCAGTTAGACGCATTTAGAGACTATGAAGGCCAGTAGACTCCAGTTAGACACATTTAGAGACTCTGAAGGCCAGAAGACTCCAGTTAGACACATTTAGAGACTCTGAAGGCCAGAAGACTCCAGTTAGACACATTTAGAGACTATGAAGGCCAGAAGACTCCAGTTAGACACATTTAGAGACTATGAAGGCCAGTAGACTCCAGTTAGACACATTTAGACACTATGAAGGCCAGAAGACTCCAGTTAGACACATTTAGAGACTATGAAGACCAGAAGACTCCAGTTAGACACATTTAGACACTATGAAGGCCAGAAGACTCCAGTTAGACACATTTAGACACTATGAAGGCCAGAAGACTCCAGTTAGACACATTTAGAGACTATGAAGGCCAGCAGACTCCAGTTAGACACATTTAGAGACTATGAAGGCCAGAAGACTCCAGTTAGACACATTTAGACACTATGAAGGCCAGAAGACTCCAGTTAGACACATTTAGACACTATGAAGGCCAGAAGACTCCAGTTAGACACATTTAGAGACTATGAAGGCCAGAAGACTCCAGTTAGACACATTTAGACACTATGAAGGCCAGCAGACTCCAGTTAGACACATTTAGAGACTATGAAGGCCAGAAGACTCCAGTTAGACACATTTAGACACTATGAAGGCCAGAAGACTCCAGTTAGACACATTTAGAGACTATGAAGGCCAGAAGACTCCAGTTAGACACATTTAGACACATTTAGACACTATGAAGGCCAGAAGACTCCAGTTAGACACATTTAGAGACTATGAAGGCCAGCAGACTCCAGTTAGACACATTTAGAGACTATGAAGGCCAGAAGACTCCAGTTAGACACATTTAGACACTATGAAGGCCAGCAGACTCCAGTTAGACACATTTAGAGACTATGAAGGCCAGAAGACTCCAGTTAGACACATTTAGAGACTATGAAGGCCAGAAGACTCCAGTTAGACACATTTAGACACATTTAGACACTATGAAGGCCAGAAGACTCCAGTTAGACACATTTAGAGACTATGAAGGCCAGAAGACTCCAGTTAGACACATTTAGACACTATGAAGGCCAGCAGACTCCAGTTAGACACATTTAGACACTATGAAGGCCAGAAGACTCCAGTTAGACACATTTAGACACATTTAGACACTATGAAGGCCAGAAGACTCCAGTTAGACACATTTAGAGACTATGAAGGCCAGAAGACTCCAGTTAGACACATTTAGACACTATGAAGGCCAGCAGACTCCAGTTAGACACATTTAGAGACTATGAAGGCCAGCAGACTCCAGTTAGACACATTTAGAGACTATGAAGGACAGAAGACTCCAGTTAGACACATTTAGAGACTATGAAGGCCAGTAGACTCCAGTTAGACACATTTAGAGACTATGAAGACCAGTAGACTCCAGTTAGACAGCGTTATGCCACAGTTTCAATAGTGGTTTGCCAATGGTACACCAAGAGAAGATCATGGTGTAAATGTCGCTTTTGTGAGTCAATGTTAAACTGAGAGATGGACGTGGAGGGTAAATTACTTAAATTCTCATAGAACTAATACTACTACTACTCTACTTTGAGACTCAAAAAGATCAGATTTTTGCACTTCTAGTTTAGATACAAGTCAAAACTGTGTTATTATTATTTGTGAAATGTGGTGCAATAGTTCAGATACAGGATTTTTAAAGCATAAAAGACTGGAGATAAAGTCCACAGAGAGAGTCTATCTTGCCTTTTTACTTTTATAGAATGCTCAGACTGGATTAATAGTGCGGTTTTGTGGACTGAATGTCATTATTTGTGGAGGACAAATTCTATGGATAATGTGGGTGAGATGCTGCAGTTTAAATTAACAACTTTATGAGAGATGAGGAATCCGTCTGCCCGAACTCTCTGTTTTATTGGCTCTGTTTTATTGCTGTTGCTGTACGTGGTGATGTTTGGACAGTGACACACACACACTAGGAGCGCAGCGGCTTCAAAACTGCACATGAAGACACAAAATCAGGTCACGCCTCCCCAGAGAGAAGGAAATTGCAGGCTAAATCGAGCAAAATTCTCCCGTAATGCGGTGGCCTTTAATTATAAATAATGAGTCCACTGAAACCCAAATGGGTGCAGAGGGCATCACATCAAAGTCTTGAACTTGTCGCCACCTTCAGTGGGTAGCTGCAGATCACACAAGTTTTCTTTTTTATTTGTAGAAAAATGATTATGTAACATCCACGGATCCTATGTACATCACCAATTAAGAAAATAAAACTGAAGACCAGTAAGTACAAAACAGTGGGCAGATGCCTGTGGCGGTAAAAACGGGGATTGATCTACAATATGGCAACTTGAGTTAATAAATATTCCTCAAACATGCGCGACACACTCCAAGTGCAACTTGGAGAGGGTAAATGAGAAAGGGAGACAACTATAACATGGTTAAAATGTCTCAAAAGTCGACTGCAGAATAAATCTGTTTTGAGGTCTACAGCAAAAAAGTAAGAAACACAATAAAAAAACATGATCTTCTTTTCCCATAATGTGCAGGTCCATAGTGACGGGGCCGTTTACATGACAACGGTAACAGGTGGAAAACACAAAACATTTCCCCAGATGTCCAAATCGTTTAGACGGCAACAGCGTTTTGTGGGGTTGAAAATGCAAAAATCTGAAGTTGAAATCTTGAAAACGCTCCACCCTGTTGTCGCCGTGTAAACGTTTGAAAACAGAAAACACAAGAGCTTCAACTTGCCTGAGCAGCTGCAAATGCCACAGGACTCGAGTCAGAAAGTGACTCCACTGATCACAAAGAGTCATTCAGAGCAGAGAAGACCATTTCAACACATTGCCGACATTTTTGGTGCACTAGAGAAGCAGCAGGGAGAAAGACAAGTATGGACGCTTAGCAGAAGTGTTATAAATGTAGTTAATATGATTTAACTTAGGTTCAGGTTCAAGACCACGCCTCAGCCGCCCTCACCTCCTCTCCAGCCAATCACTGCTCACTTCTACCTCACCTCAGTTTCCAAGAAGCCTATTTGTAGCAGCCTATCCCGGCGACCCAGTTTGTCCCGAATAACTCGACCCCACCCTCCAAACCCCGATCTGTTCACTTTCAGACATAAGACGCCTACAAGGGATGTCCCGTCCCTGCTGGGCCGTGTGAAGTTTGAGACTGAACCCCCACCCTGAGTCTCAACCCAGCCGACCCGCCTCATCTCCATATAATAAACTTTTTTCGCTTCGCACATGTGTTGTTGATGTGGTCCTTGCTAGTGAAATAATGGTTATACACAGCATTTGTTCTCGGTGGTGCTGCCCCCTACGCTCTGGGTGTGCAAACTACATCGGCAAACTGCAACTTTTGAGTCTCCGTGTGCAGAATTTCCCGCCCAAAATGCTTGAGTAAACATGGAATAAGAGTGAGAACGAAAACGCACTTTTTGCATTTTTGCTTCAGACCATTTCCGCGTAAACGTAGCCTATGAATAGTGTAATTTGAGCTAATTCCAAACAAATTTCACAGTCAAAAAGAACTCGACATCTCCAGTAACATTAATTAAGGCTTCGTTCGTGCATTTATTGGCAGGCTCAGGTTACAATCAGCTGCCGACAGACTTCCATCTTCTGACTGATCACATTCCGTCTGATCCCCCGGACTCAATATTAGCGCTCCTCTGGTCTCCGAGGGGCTGGCAGCAGATGGTGAGTACGTTCTACACTTACATTTATTAAGAGTGAGGGGATAGATCTTATTCCAGTTCACATCAAGGGCCGCGCTTTCAATATTTCCCAGCGCTCTGTGGACTACTAATATTTGACGGGCGTGTGTCTCTTGAGCTGCTCATTACATGTCCTCTCCACGTGTTTTTGCACAGGATGACGACCTTAAGCAGTGTTTATCGCCAGGGATCACTGCCTCTGGACGGAATTCATCGTACTGACATGTGACGGGACTCAAAGACGCGAATGTGTGAGGGGAAAGCGCTGAGTTTAGATCAAACAGAGATAAACTTTTACGGGCACGACTGTGGAGCTGGATCTATAATTACTTTTAGAAACAGGTCCACTGGCGCTCAGAATTGTGGAAATGATTATCTGTTGCTGGTCCCGTTTCTTCACTTTGACATTTCAATATAGATTTTCATTCGTGCCTGTGTCAGAACCTCCAGAATTCACTCACTGAGCTGCACAGGCTGCATTAGCACTCTTTAATGATTGGCTGCTCGTGCCGGGGTTTACGTAGTGACCATTCAGATCAGAGAGAGGCATTTTAGGTTTTAAACTGAATTTCAGCACTAAAACTGGCAAATAAGAGACTCCAGTTGGATAATCTTGAGTCTTGAGAACCAAAACTCCAAATTATAACAAAAAGAACTTGGCCATCGTGTCAGGTTTTTGTAATTAAGACTAAACAAACAGCATTATAATTGTTATTTAAAGTAATATTTGTTTTGAACCTCCTCTCTGTGGACACAGTTAGGTCATGATTATGGAATCTAAAATCTAAATATTATCAATCAATCTATCCAACTTCATTTATAGTGCGCTTTTCATACAAAAAACTCTTTACAGTGATGAAAAACACACAAAAACACATTTCCTCCCAGCAAAACTAAACTAAACAGGTGGGTCTTGAGATTACTATCTGTGACATAACTATATTTTTTACTACTAACAATCTGGAATCTGGAAACTATACTAAATATCTGTAAGCGCACAGAGAAAAAAGAAGAAAATCCATCACAACATCAGCACATACAACAGAAACACAGCACAGACATAACGACAAGACGAGCAACCGGGGAGGAGCGGGAAGTGGAGTTGACCCCAAACTATAGACAGGCAGCCTCCAGATCCTGCAGCCAGGGGGCGCTGGATACAACAGACCCGCTCGCCAGTTCTGGGTGGGGCAAAAGCTGCAACGGCGTAGAGAAAGTTGGGGAGGAGGAGAGCACCATACTGCGCTCCCTGCTCCGGTCTCTCCTGGACAAGTTGAGACCAGCAGTACTTGGCCAGTGCCGGCGATGGCTGGGGGAGGCCGATAGATCAGATGCAGTTTGGTTTTGGGTTGAGCGGCTGCACATTTTTCACAACAGCTGTTAGGGTTTGGTGTTTGTTATGTGTTCCCCCTCCCGTCTGTGTCTGCACCTCTCCGGGGACGTGGCTGAGCTTATGCTGCACTGAGGCTCACCTGTCCTTGTCCTTTGTTCAGTTCATGTCCTTTTCATGTCCACCACATCCTGCATTCCCCGCAATAAACCTGTTTAACACCTACCTGCACGTCTATCTCTGCTTTGGGCTCCTCAATCACACACCAAAACATGACAACAACTCTTTTTTTTATTTATTTTTTTTTATTTATTTTATTTCATTCATTATAAAAGAAAAGGCTTTTTTTTTGTTTTACATGACAGTGCAATATCAGAATGAAAAGGAGCAGAGAGAAGAATACATCTTATATTTTCTGCCCCTTTTTACAAAAAATATATTTACTTTTCACAATTGATTTCTGGTTTAGCATCTTAATTTAACTAAAATTTGTCATAAATGTTTTCATCTAATGTTTAACTCTGATTGTCTCTTGGTCACAAGGTCTACACACCACCCGTTGATGTTGTCCATACTGCGCTCCAAGGCCAAAGTCCCGTCCAGTCTGCGATCAACGACCGTTAACTTTTCCATGATGTTTACTGACATTCGGTGTGAGGCAGCACCTTCCAAAATACGGCTCATAGTCACCGGTAATGAGTTCATAGCTTTGCCTTCACTTTCAGTTAGACTGTGCAGCCAGGTGGGGCGTTGAAGAGCCGCCGCGGAAATCCGAAAATCAGGACCATGCCTAATCCAGTGAGCACAAAACCTGAAATCATGGTTCCGAATAGGTGGACCAAGTTATCGAATCCATAGTTATATTGGGTTCGGCGAGAAGAGCGGAGAGAGTCTCAAAGTATAAAGACACTAAACTAGACGAGGCATAGACATCGAGGTAAAGCAGGAGGATAAGATGGAGCAGGAGAGGAGAGGAAACGTGTCCACCCTCACCAGGATTCAGAGAGAAACAGTATTACACACAGTTCCTTTAACATTGTTTTGACTAATGCATGTCACAAACTTTACAGGCTGAAAAATGATTAATTATTTAAAATAGTGGAATACAAAGTCAAAATGTTTCAAAAGGTGTTTCAAATGTTTAAAGGCAACACTGCTGCAAATGTGCTCCAGAATTTTGACTCCATTGTTTTATACAGAACACTGAAGGTAAATATTACATGTGTGTGTCAAAAAATCTCTGTTCTAATCCCTGCATATTTGACTCGTGATGCTAAAAACACTGCGGTTTCACACAGTTATTTCTTTCTCCAGTGGTGGAACTGAAAGAAGCAAACGTTTTTTTTCCTTAAGTATAAATTTTAGGTCTTGGTTCTTTACTTGAGCACATTTTAAAGTGAATATTTTTGACTTTTACTTCACTCCTTGAGAGCAGAAATCTGTACTTTCTACTCCACTTAGGGTGACCAGATTTTCAAAATTAAAAACTGGGACACGCCCGGGTTGAGATGTTTGGTACAATTAAAATTATGAAAAGAGCACGTAACATTATAATCATTAAACAACATTATAAACATCATAATCTGAAGGACATTTTTTGTATTCTGGTCATTCGCACACATGGTTTTCTCTATTTTGGCAAAATAATTTTACACTTTATGCTCCTCTTTACTGTTTGTAGTGATCAGATTAGTCAAAAATTGTGATAGTTCTGTTTAGTCCTGGTTTAGACTTGATGTAATCCTAGTTTAATCTTAATTTAGCCATTGTTTAGTGTTAGTTTAGTCCTGACGTAGTCCTGGTTTAATCTTACTTTAGTACCGTTTTAGACCCGAAATAGTCCTGGTTTAGACCTGATGTAGCCCTGGTTTAGTCTTAGTTTAGTTCAAATTGGTCAAAAATAGGGACACCTGGGGCATTTCTTGTATAAAACTGTGACAAATCACTGATTTTGGATAAATCTGCTGGGACAGGGGACACAGGGCTCAAAACTGGGACTGTCCCGCGGAAATAGGGACGTCTGGTCGCCCTAACTCCACTACTTTTTTGAACAGGACTGAAATGTAAAAGTATTTTGATTAACGTTGAGGGGTTTAATTTGAACACATCTGTAGTTTGCACAAACCAAAATATACGAATAAAACTGCTTGGGGAAAAAAATATAAATCCCAGTTTCTGTTCACCACAAATCTTTATCAAAATCTCTACTGTACATCTGAAGTCTTATTGCTGGTTTCAGATGACGTCACTAAAAGCAGATGGGGTCAGGAAGTAAAGACAGAAGCACAGAACCAATTTACCTCCATCAACTCTCCGCCAAAATGCCTAAATTCTGTACTGTTGCTGCGACCGCTCGAATCGGGAGAAAGACAAACATTTTTTTCCCGTGTACTGAAAGTGCCGTGTCTCACAAAGGAGTTGGTTTTAAAAACTTACAGAGAAAAGATGACTAAAGTGGACTGAAAATCTCCGGCTAAAAACAGGAGGCCCAGAAATAGACAACGCTCCAGTTTGCAGTGAACACTTTATTCAGGATTGTGCCTTTTATAAGTTTTATAAGTGTAATTTTTTTGTACAATTATTTAGAAAAACAAAAGAAAAGCATCGTAAGTGACACGTAAACTGTCACATTATAGGTCCAAACTTGTCACATAAAAAGCTTTATGTGGTGCTAATATTATTATCTTACTGCTGTAATTTGGCATTTTATACCTTTTTTAATCATTATTTTAGATCCTCCTGGTGCAGCGGTTGTTTTTAATGGGCCCCTGTTAACCTGGGGTAACAATAGCGTTAGCAATAGTGTTATTAATATGCAAACACAATTGAGCTAAATAATAATAAAATAATACATTTCACTACTTACCCAGGCAAAAACAAGGTGGCAGCCATTTAACCCGTCCTTGGACCCAACCAGACACAAAATAATTGAACACCTCCAGGTTTTTAAAGGCTATATCTATATATAGCCTAGATCTAGATCTATATATAGGCTAGATCTATATCTATCTATCTATCTATCTATCTATCTATCTATATATTTATATCTATCTATCTATCTTTCTATCTATCTATATATTTATATCTATCTATCTATCTATCTCTCTCTCTCTCTCTCTCTCTCTCTCTCTCTCTCTCTCTCTCTCTCTCTCTCTCTCTCTCTCTATCTATATCTATATATATATATTCCAATGAATGAATGTCAGTGAGTTTCATGAATTGCAAAACCATTTGGAGCTGTTGCATTCACACTGAGAGAATATTAAACAAATGTTGCACTTTTACATATTCTGTTCGACTTCATGCATAAATCTGAAGTCCACATTTCCATTTGCTGTTGAGGGTTCTGACATTGAAAGATTTTGTTAATGTATTCTACACAGAAGGTTGTCTGATGGTGCTACATTTGAATGTGTTTGTCCAAGTTATTTCCCCAGTGGATCAATAGTTTCTAAAAGTCTCATTTCAAGGTGGGACGGCTAGAAATAGATGGCAAGTAAAACAGAAACATACAAATGTGGTGGATGTGACAGATGTGAGATCCAGACTGATATCAATCTGTAAAATAAGTACAGAAATATATCGTTGTGCATCCACATCAGAGTCCTGCACGGGTTCAGGTTGAACACCTGCAAACTTTAACGAAACAGGGGAAAAATGTTCAGGATCAGGTGTCAGTCTGTATTTATCACAAAATTGGATTTCATTTCTGTCAGAAAACGGGTTGAGTGCAGATTGAGGTATGACAGGTGCAAACGGGTGCAGTTTGCAACAATGTTCTGATAATTAGATTCCTTTTCCCATCTTGTTAGGCTTGACAGCCTGTTTATTGATTCCACAGTCGAACGTGCAAAAGTCAGGCTTAATAATATTCCTTATGAGCTCACAACAGTCGCTCCTTTGGTTTGTCCATTGATCCGAAGGTTGGCGGAATCACTTTTCCCATAAACATCTCCACACAAACATTAGCTGAGTGGTCAGATCCACTCATTTCAGCTGCCACAGGTGAACTCTGTTGTTGTGTCCTTGGGCAAGATACTTAACCCACCCCGCCCCCCGTGTGTGAATGGGTGAGTGGTGCCTTAAAGGTGGAAAAGCGTTGTATAAAAATGTGACCGTTTACCATTTCTCTTTACAGTGAAGGGCACAGTTTCGTTCTCGAAGGTAACATAAAGCATACGTCAGGCTATGGAAACGGTCTCTTCTTGACAATCTATCATCATTATGTGTCTTCATATGTGCATGAGTGGAAATATTAATTCTATAACTGCTCAGTGGAGGTGATTTTTCCCTTTCATAAATCACCATTTTCATTTAATCCTACTCTCCATGCAGGGTTAAGGAGGTTATACGATTCATCTAAATTGTCACTGCGTCATTCAAAGGAACACAAGAGACGCACTTTTGGCGTTGTAAAAGTGTGGCTTGGAATTTTCAATATAGCAAAAGTTTTACAAGAGATTATATTGATAAAACAAATGATAACTTTGCAAATAACACCACATTTTAGGCGAGCCATTTGAGATTATTCAAATTAAAGGGCCTGGACCCAGTTTTTCTCCACTGTATTTGAGAGAACTTTATCTTGCCTCTTGCCAAGTTTGGACACTTTTCATGTATGTTTCTTCTTTATTTCCATGTTTGTTTATATTGTACATTCTTACTGAAAACGAGTGTAACGATATCCAAGTCTCACGATACGATATCGTCACGGTACGAACCTCACAATACAATATTTATATATTGTGGGAAAGCTCACAATATCACGATGTTCTACAGAATAACAAGACTGACATTATAAAATGCTTTGACCAGTCATTTGGTTCAACATTTATTGTCTTTAGGGATGGAATGAAATCCAAATTTCTCTGTACAATATTTTCACCATAAACATCTCACTGTACCAGATTTATTGCTCTGAATCTGCTCCTTTTTCCTCTAAAAATGCTTCACAGACTTAATCCAAAGAATGAATATTTCAAAGTGCTTAGAACAGTTATTTCTTCATGCCGTCTGCACTGAAACAGAGCAAAGGATCATGGTCTATGTAGTTCCCTCTGTTTTTTTAGCACAAGAGGCTTGTGATTTGATACATTGTGATGCTCCACGATATTATTGTGAGACCTTTGACGATACGATATCACCAGATTTCGGTTACTGTTACATCCCTATTACTGAAAGCACTAAAACGATGAATAGACACATATGGAGTATTTCGATCACTGCTTTGCACTTTTGGCATTTCTTGACCCACAGTGCACAGCAAGTTCATTCATAGAGAAAAGGCAAACTAAACAAAGGGTGGGTAAAGGATAAAGGATTTGAATTAAAAACACAAAAAATATTTAGTTGTGTTATTAAACTTATTTCTTTGCTATATAATTCCATATATCCCAACGCCGATCTATTCACTTTCAGACATAAGACGCCTATGAGGGGGTCCCGTTCCTGCTGGGCCATGTGGAGATTGAGACTGAACCCCCACCCTGAGTCTCAACCCAGCTGACCCGCCTCGTCTCCATATCATAAACTCTTTTCACTTCACACATGTGTTGTTGGTGTGGTCTGTAGTGCAAAACTTACTTTGTTTTCTGTGGGGATCCATTTCACTTTTTTCTTTGCCATATAATTCCATATATCCCAACACTGATCTGTTCACTTTCAGACATAAGGTTAAGGTTATTCTGGGTCGCACCACGTGACATTTTACAATAAAAATGCTTCATATAAATGTTAAACACAGATTTATGCACCTGACACTGGAAATATTTGAAAAAGTTCAATAGAATCTAATTTTTTAAAAATATATTTTAGAATTTGCCTGTTGAAAATCCTTATACGTCACTGACCCATACAGTTTTTAAACTTTACATTTATTTCAGTTTTGCTACTGAGTCAGACACTAAATTTGACTAATACATGAATTAACAGATCCCCAAAACAATTAGGCCCGTCATCAGAAATCAGTACAGTACACTGTAAGAAAACTACACTAATACTGTATGTTGTTTGAAATCTTAATGAAACTATTAACTAAACTATTAACTTTGCGGTATGTTTTAATAATGTTCTCCTGTTCTCTTGACTCCTGATTTGCAGTCAGGGCAGTTGTGTTGTTCTCACCTCTCGTGGCTCTGGCCTGGTGTAGGTGCAGGAACGTGTTCAAAATCTGGAGATGTTTGACGGTCTTTTTTCTCTCTGGGTTGAATCATTACGTCGCTGTTCGAGTCGCTGATATTTGGAGCGTAGACATCATCAGGATCTTCAAAAGCCTTTAGCTACAGACTGAGCCGGGAATGTTTTTAATCTTTTTATACCATTAAAGCAATTAGATGTATTATGTTACCAAATGACTTACCAGGTATTCGTCGTCTTCTTCCTCAAGCTTGATTTCGTAGAAAATCTCACGCATCAATTAGCTGTCCTCAAGTAGAGGTAGTAAAGTTGATTAGCTGATTGATTAGTTTAGCAGTGGTCTGTGAACAATAGTCACTGTGCCCTATGTGGCTCCAGCCTGGTTAGTGTCGCATAAAACTGACTCTGAACTTTTAGTCCTGTTGAAATGTTGTGTTTTGTTTCGTTCACACATGTTTGAGTAAACCTTTAAATCCTTTAGTCTGTCTACATCTCCAGCTTCTTAATGCCACGTTGTGATGTGAGCGGTAATTTTCAAGATAAGAGTGACCTTTTACTTTCGGTTCAGTAGACAATGGCAGTTCCAGGGCTGAAATGATCAAAATTATTCTAGTGAAGGTGTGACGAGAGGATTTCTCTCAATGAATGTGATTTGTATCGGAGACCAGCTGTCCGCAGAGTTAAGCTGATTAGCACAAACCTGTGAACAAAAGTCTCTCTGCTTTGATATGTTTGTAACTCGTATTTCTGCATAAATACTCAGAGCTCAGATGCTGTGGAGCAGATACGAGGGTAAAGCCTCGGGGCAGAGAGGCCGAGGTCTGTGGTCTCTGGCCTTGGTCCTGTCCATATCTGCTGTAACAACAATAAACCTTTGTCTGTATTCCACAAACTCATCGGGCTTCGCAAATGGATTAATTATTTTTCTACAAGATCGAAATAATATCATCAGCCTTGTTACTATGTAGAATACTGTAATATCATGAGCCTCCCCAACATATTGTGAACTTTCCCACTATATTGCAATAAACATCGTACTGTGACAATATCGTATCACGAGACTTGGATTGTTACACCCCTGGTATTAAGTCTTGTATTATGTATTGTACGCTGCTCGGAAAACAGATGTCCTTGGGTGTAATAAAGTATACAATCTAATTTAATCTCTTATGAAAAGATCCCGTCACTGTGAATAATTAGACGCTCAGAATGCAAAGTGAGGAGTGACTCTGGATCACGACAAACTAGTTCTGACTTTCATATTTTTAAGAGGGTAAAAAGGGTAAAGACACAAGGCCATTAAAATCTGGACCTCATCTTGGCTAACGTACATCGATTTTATATCTCATTATACATTTAAATCTTGTTTCGTTTCAGATTGACATGACCTGGCCTGTGGCTTCTCGGACATTAATAATTTGTAAGGATGAAAAATGTATAAGATAAACAAGTGCAGGCCGGAGCCTTTGAACAGCATTTGGCTGCAGAAATTTGGAGCATTGAAAAGTAGCGGGAAAAGTAAATGTTAAAATATATATTGCCATTTAAAAGGTGGACAGTGTTTCTTGGTCTGCCACCTGCTTGTCTTTCACTCTGTTCCACCTTGTGATGTCACGTGGTAGTGCAGGAAGTGGTCCACTGTATTTTTAAACTCCGTACACCTTCACTAGAATCGTTTAGATCATTTCAGCCCAGGGATTGCCTTATCTCAACTGAACAAAAGCTAAACGATAACTGTGAACTTGAAAACTAGGACTTCATGACGTCACAAGGTGGAACAGAGCATTTTGAGCATTTTGATTAATAATAAAGTGTTACTCAAACATGTGTGAATGAAACAAAGCACAACTCTAAGTACTGTACGGTTCTGAGATGCTAACAATGTTCTAACACGGCTTAAAGGGTTAGTTTGGGTTTTTTGACATGAATCTGTATGTCATCCCCATCAGCTACGGTGTCCAGACGTCCCTATTTACTCGGGACAGTCCCAGTTTTGAGCCCAGTGTCCCCTGTCCCAGCAGATTTATCCAAAACCACTGATTTGTCTCAGTTTTATACATGAAATGTCCCTGGTGTCCCTATTTCTGACCAATCTGACCCTGCCAACAGTAAACAGAGGCATAAATTGTCATTTGTTTAGGTAAAATACAGAAACGCTGCTTAAAAATGAGCAAAATGCAAAGAAAATGTGATTATACTGACTCACATTAGTGCTGAGTGCAGAAGAAGTTTCCTTAATCACACACTCGTTTCACTATTTTATGATTACAAACCAGAGGTGCCTCAGTTTTTTATTTTGAAAATCTGGTCCCCCACCCGTCAGCAGTGGGGCTGAAGACGATTTGACCAGAAATTGGTCATGAGCATTGAAGGACGCCAAATCACCCTTTTCAACCCCTAAAAAGTGTGGACAAAAGTACATTTCAGGTCTGAATCGCCAACTACGTGGCCGAACATCCACTTCAGCGATATCCACAGTTACTTGGTAGAAACTCCTGGGCCACCCCGGATGGAGTCTGATTGGACTGTGCACCAACGAAGAGCCGCTAAGTCTAAACCATGGTCTCCTCCCACTATAGTTCGTGTATAAAAGTCATTGTATTGGCCTAAATATTGAGTGTCTGCGTTGGAATGTCGGCACAGACTCCTTGTACAAGTGTGTCTTTCTAATATCTGAATAAGGGAAGTATCTGGACTTTATTTATGTTTCAAGTGTATTTTTTATCTAAGCAGAAACTGACACCATAAAGATTCACGTCAAAAACCCCAAACTATCCCTTTAAAGCTCACAGCCAATTTTGTGTAATATAGGACCTTTATGTGAAGCTGTTCAATGGAAAATTCAGAGTTCAGTCCACTGCCCCGTCTCTGCGCACTGCTCTGTAACTGCACTCACTGCCTCACGGCGCAGATAAAAGGCCACAGATCACTGCACAAAACCTGGGTTCATGAGATAAGATTCAGGTTCTTTCATTGTCCGTGAAAGGAGCAAAGTTCACCGTATCTCTGCAACATTTACATATAGACGTGTACAAGGATTTATTATGCATTCATTCCTCATTTACTATTGTCCTTTTGTCTTTGTTGCTGTTCTATGGAAATACTGTTTTGTAATGTGAGATTAGTTGCGTACAAAGTTCTACGTGCTGCAGTTTAATGAGTTCATGATGGTAAGTTGAGATGAGGACGGTCCGCAGTGTTAACGGGGAACATGGCGTCTGGTTCATGGTTCATCTGTTAGTGACCGCAGTCTTAAAGGCTCCATATTACACTATTTTCTGATCTATATTATTTTTATGCTGTTTCCTCATCACAAACAGACCTGGAGTTGTGTTTTGTGCTTTATAAACCTCCTCCTTTGGAAGCAGAGTCAAGGGTCTTGAACGCTCAAAGATCAGACTATGTTCGCTTTTAGTAAGTAGTAGTAGTAGTAGTAATTTATTTTTTTCGAGCACATGATACTTGTAGTACACAGAATATGTACAATGTCATTCAATTTAAATAAACAAGGTTACACAGAAAAAAAGAATAGATATATGGACACAAATACGTATATATACATATATATACATGCCCGAAAAGGAGTGGGTAGAAGTAAAACTTATTAGATCCCACCCCTTCTACTTTTGGAATCAGACTATGGGCCCGTATTATTGACGGTAAATAAACTTCTCCTGTTTTAGACGTCCAGTTGGTCTCCACCCTTTCTTGGGCGAGCTGAAATCTTCTACAACAGCTCTTGTAGTCAAAATGAAATTAAAAAGCATTTTAATATTCGAGAACTTTGAACTAGGAAGTCATTAAAAATAGCTTTTGTTTTCTATATTCTAAATACCACCAAATTAAAGAGTAACTGTTCCAGAAAACCTTCACTCAAAATGTTTTGGATGCAAATGTATGTTGGATGTTTGTATTCAGTTACTTCTGAACACTGGGTATACGGTGATGTAATAGTTTGCTCTAATGGACACTTTGCACTCAACGACATTCCCTGGGGGTGTGATGTTAACTGGAGGCTCTGCTCTGTCTGAACTTCTGTCACTCAGGTTAGAATTTAATCTTTGTTTTAACACAATCTGATTGAGAAGAACCGATTTAGCTGAAACTACAGCATTTTTGTTCACAAACACCTAAACCTTGACCTAGACCGTGAAATTCCTGTGCTGTCTAAATCCATTTTGTGTTCTCAAACAGTCTAAAGCAGTTTTTGCTAATGTGTGCATTGTGTCACCATAGTAAATGCTGAACATTCCACCGTAGAGATCCATGTAGAACATCCCCAGGGCAAAGTATCAGTAAGCAAATGCAGTAAGAGCGCATGAAGCTCAACTGACACTGCTGAATATCCTTATTGTGTCTGACTCTTCTTATAATCGAGATGAGGTTTTTACACGTCGTGCGCTGTTTTACATTTCCATCTGTTTCGAAAATGTTTCTTGGAATCCCCCGTGACTGTGACGCCGTCTGATGTAAATGACTGCCCCCCGCAGTGAAGCTGAATTCGAAGCAGTCACCAAAAAGTGCCCCCTGCTGATGTTGAGGGACTCGCATTAGAGCAGATCGTGCAGACCCACACGCACAACTGCACGGCTCATTTCAGACATTCTTTCATCTTATTGGTTCTCACAGCAGGTACAGTGTTTAGTTTCCTTCACACGTGTTTGAGTAACTCTTTATCGTTAGTCTGTCAACATCTCCAAAGCTCAAAATACCCTGTGATGTCATGAAGCAGTAGTTTTCAAGTTAACTACCTTAGCTACTTTTTACCTTTAGTTCAATAGACCCTTTTAGTGAAGTACAGCAGAACTCAGCAGGATTATCGTCAAAAGATCGAGAATATTTCCTCAACAAGCCGACTTTGACAAACTGTGTCCGACTGCCAGATCCTCGTGCGATCAGTGAGTAAAACTTTAAAACTTTAGTTCGCTGGTAGAATATCGATTCTGACACACACAGAACAACCAGACATTTTGGTGCTGGAAATGTTTTTATCTCCGTCTTCTGTCCGTGTTCAGTCTGAATGAATCGGAATGAACGGGGAACAATGACACTTCTGTTGACAAAATGCACACGCAGCTTTTTTTTTTTTTGTCACTTCTGCCCTAAAAGGGACTATAGAAATGGCCAACTCCAGGGCAGAAATTATCCAAATGATTGTCGTGAAGGTGTATGGAGTTTAAAAATACAATGTGGAACAGAGTGTTTTCCATTTGCAAGAACAACTCAGCCTAAATCTGCAGTTTGTGTGTTAAACGTGTGAATGGAACAAAGAAAAACTGGATACAAAAATATACAAGGCATCCAAATTAGTCCATAAACAGCTGACTGGCACTGTGCCACCTGGGCACCCACAGTGAGCCTGCGGAAGGTCCCACATCCATAATTCTACCACATAGACACTGTGTACAGTGGAGTACAATAGGCTCTAAAACAGCATCGTCCCAATTCACTCTCATTGATTGTTTAGCATCCCAGTCAATCAATCAGTCATTGCGCTTTTCAAGATGCCCAAAGCACTTTACAGTTCATTATTTATTCACTCGACACTCGGTGGTGGTAAAATACTATTGGAACCACAGCTGCCCAGGGGCGAGGCTCCAATCTGCACCATCGACCCCTCCAAGCACCAACATCACTTACACTCCACTTTCATACTAGGCACTGTGGGTGAAGTGTCTTGCTGAAGTTTTTGTGACTGGTGCCTTCCTGTGGCACCTGATTTTTCCAGTAGTCTCTCATCCAAGTACTGACCAGGCCCTGCTGAGCTGCCGAGATCTGACGGGATCAGGCTTTGACGAGTCAGTATGTATGAGTCTGTACTCTATCATATGTATGAGTCAGTACTCTATCATATGTATGAGTCTGTACTCTATCATATGTATGAGTCAGTACTCTATCATATGTATGAGTCAGTACTCTATCATATGCCTTGGTGGCATCAATAAAACACAGAAATATAGATGAATTCAAACCAAAAAACGCTTCCCAACTGTTTCTTTGTGTTTAAGTACACATAACAGTTCTATGTCTCTTTTTGAGTCCAAACTGATTGTCATTCGTTAAAACATACACTTCCAATCTTGTGAGCAATACAGAGGCTGAAAACACCATTTATTTCCTTAAAGTTGCAATGTAAAACTTTTATGGTTGAGGTTACACCACTGCCTGATATTACTGTGCCTGGGTGAGGATCGTCAGGAATGTTGCACACTACGGCATTAAACGTGTTTTTATTTCTCAAAAATACACTGAATGTTCTTGTCTCCATAGAAACAGAAAAGTCACCAATTGCTAATTTTTCAGTATCATTACAGATATCTAATACTAGTATCAGATCAGTGCATCCCCATAACAAACAGAGCTTCTATCTGCATGTTGCTGTTGTTCTTCCCACTCTTGAAATGCTTTGTGGACTAGTGGCCAGTCTAGTTGCAAGTTTTTTCACTCACTGGACTTTCGTGTGCCACTCAAAATAGCACGAGCCCTAATTAGTGTCCTAAGTTGCCATGGTAACGACACTTCTGCAGCAACTGTTTCTCCTTACGACCTACGACTTGTACATGGCCGAGACATGTTTATTACTTATTGCCTTTGTGTTTTATTTTTACTTATGCCTTATTTGTCACCAGTCGCTTGATATTTTTGCTACTTTAGAGTTTATATTTACCATTTATAGTGTTTCTTTTTGTTATTGTAATATGTTGTGATGCGTGAGCTACTGCGTCCATATCATTTCCCGTGTGAATCAATAAAGTTTGTCTAAAGCCCTTTTCGTGCAGGATTTGTGTGACCTGTGGACCTTTGGTGATTTGTAGATTTTTATCCCATGCGAATGCGCCATGTCTGTCATTTGTAACGTAAAAATTCCGCCGCAAATGACTATATTTCACCAAACACAGACGTGCGATGATAATACTAGTCCTGTGCAAACCTGCATCTCAGTGTTTGTTGTCGTAATTGCGCGCCTTTGCCATCTTTTTCCGCTTTCTTTTCTCTTTCAATCTCTTCGATCTCTTGTGATTGCGCTCCTTTTATATCTCTTTTTGCGGCTCGAGTAATGGAGGCTGTGGTGGACATTTTGATTAGCAGCTTTGACAGGTTTTTACGAGCAAATTATAATATGCCCCCATATCGCACTACATGGAAAACGATCCGCAAAAATGGCAAGAGATCCAAGAAATGAGCCAGTTCTCACAGGATGTTGGCCTGGATGATGTGTAGCAGCAGGAACATTTTAAATACATTAGTACAGGGGTTTTCAACTTGGGCGACTGTGAGCCTCTCCTTGGAATAGGTAAAGTCGGCCGAGCCTCCCCCCTTACCCAAAAATCCCTCCTGCCCTTCCCCACTCAGGCCTGTGAAGTAAACGCAGCTTTTGTGTTCCTGCAGTGACAAGTTTCAATAACAACTGAGAATAGATTTTTTTAAATATTGTAAGTGCATTCAAATGATTTTTGCAGCAGGAATTGATTTCCAACTTCATGCAGGCCAAACTGAGGTGACTTTTAACATCACTGAAGATCAGTCGGCCGATCCAAATCAATAGAACATATTTAACATTTGTAATCGGAACCAAAACTCCCGCTGACGACACCTGATGCTGAAATCGTGTCTGGGCCTTAGATTAAGCGCCGCCGCTGCTCCCGTACTTGGTTTGGGTGTCCGGTCCTTGGTTTTTGTGCCGTCCACCAACCGCATTGGTCAGATCGGCCCAGGGTCTCCGTCCTCTGCGCACTGGTTCCATGTGGATAAAGTGAGAATGCTCAGTGGAATATAGATCCGGGCGGGTTGCTCCGGTCCTCTGTGCTTGTGAGCGGTCCGTCCTCTGTGCACTGGGTCTTCCCGGGGAAAGTGATTCTCAGGCCGAGGCACTGAACCACTCCCCACCCCAGGTACTCTGAGCCCGGCCTGAACCAGAGCTGCTCCCGCTGGTTACATGATGCAGAGGTGCAGTCTCAGAACCCAACCAGGTGAAACAGAACTTTAAATACTGGTAATTAGGATCATATTTCCTATCATATTTGCATTTTACAGCTAATACACGCACGCAAAATTGCAGATATCAATAATGCTGCAGATGTTCAGATGTGACCCTTTTTTTATGTGTGCGTCGTGCCTCCCCAGTGACTCTCACCAGTACAAAACCTCCGCTGTAGAAAATTCATGCAACTGAAGTGAAACGAGGGCGAGACATTGCAATAGTGCTGCTGATGTCCTACCGGGATCAGGGGCTGTAGGGTCGCCCATGTTTTCAGCCTTGGGGAGGGGTTGGATGTGCAAAGTGATGAGGTTTTACATAAGGTGAAAAAGGGGACCGGGGCCTAAGGCTGAAGCATCAGCTTTGTGTTGTCTTTCTCGTCTGTCCTCGGCTTCAATCCTCTTCATCTCAAAGTCTAAGCATTTCTTCTCGAGCTCAGTCCTGTTTCTCTCTACCTCCTTCTCCCATTCAAGACGTTCTCTGTCAGATTTGTGTGAATTGTCGCTTTTGGACATAGCTCAGGAGGACTGTAGAATGTGATGTGATGTACACTGGGACACCTCATTGAAAAAAATACTCCGATCAGAGAGTGAAGATGGACACCAGAAGGGATCTTTCATGTCCTTTCTTGTTATCTTTCTGTCTGTCTATCTTTTCATCTGATTACTTTTCATCTGTCCTCTCCTTTCCATCTGGTAATCTCTCATAGACGCAGACTTAGAGAGGTTAAAGGTAATGATCTGATGATTACCATAGTGCTCTCAAGGACCCCTGAACTGCCTAAGAAGCCTGATCTAAATAAGCAGTTTCTAAACTAACAGTTAAATTGGAGAATTTACAAGTCACTCTGAGAGAAACGATCTAGTCCTTTTTGAAGGGCGTCCATCATTTGTGTTTTCAGCCCCTAAAAACGTTCTTTTTTTATTAACTAATTGATATATACTAAACACGAGTGATTCAATTAAATTTCCATTTCTTCTGCTACAGTTAGATTCCTCAAAGATCATTGTTTTTATTCAGTGTTGTGTACTGGACAGGAGCATGTGACTGAACTGATTCACTAAGATGAACGCAATATATGTTTTTATATGAACTCATTACAGAAACGTGTTAGATTCAAGTTTCACACAATGATGCTTGAAATGTAATAATTTCAAGTGAATCTGAACAGATCAGTTAATCTTACGACATAAATACATGTCAGAGCTCACCTTGAGGCTTTGGTTCAGTAGGTGCAGCTGTACGTGGAGCCTCACAACCTTCACTGGCGACATCTACATCATCATCCTCTGCACCATCTACAGCTACATCTACATCATCTTCCTCTGCACCATCCTCTGCTACATCTACATCATCTTCCTCTGCACCATCATCTGCTACATCTACATCATCATCCTCTGCGCCATCCTCTGCTACATCTACATCATCATCCTCTGCACCATCCTCTGCTGCATCTACATCATCATCATCTGCACCATCCTCTGCTACATCTACATCATCATCCTCTGCACCATCCTCTGCTACATCTACATCATCTTCCTCTGCACCATCCTCTGCTACATCTACATCATCATCCTCTGCACCATCCTCTGCTACATCTACATAATCATCCTCTGCACCATCCTCTGCTACATCTACATAATCATCCTCTGCACCATCCTCTGCTACATCTACATCACCTTCTTCTGCACCATCCTCTGCTGCATCTACATCATCATCCTCTGCACCATCCTCTGCTACATCTACATCATCTTCCTCTGCACCATCCTCTGCTACATCTACATAATCATCCTCTGCACCATCCTCTGCTACATCTACATAATCATCCTCTGCACCATCCTCTGCTACATCTACATCACCTTCCTCTGCACCATCCTCTGCTACATCTACATCATCATCCTCTGCACCATCCTCTGCTGCATCTACATCATCATCCTCTGCACCATCCTCTGCTACATCTACATCATCATCCTCTGCACCATCCTCTGCTGCATCTACATCATCATCCTCTGCACCATCCTCTGCTACATCTACATCATCATCCTCTGCACCATCCTCTGCTACATCTACATCATCATCCTCTGCACCATCCTCTGCTACATCTACATCATCTTCCTCTGCACCATCCTCTGCTGCATCTACATCATCATCCTCTGCACCATACTCTGCTGCATCTACATCTTCATCCTCTGCACGTTCCTCTCCTCAGGTGTTTGTGTCGTACTCCGTGATCCACCTGCTGAGCACAGACCAAAATGGCCAGTGTGCATCAGTAATAATCTACTCTCTGGCTCTTCTAGTGATTTTTCAATGAGCTGTCGAAGATAAGGTACAAAAACATTTAAATTAATTGACACAATATGGTATTACAACATTAGATTGTCTACGAGCCTCTTGTAAGATTATACTGTACTTACAAAACTCTGAGCGACCCCGTCCATCCGGTTTGGACCAGGATTGTTCCTGGGTTGTTGTGGCTCTACAACCTGAAAACATATTTAGAAACAACAGTGAAGCGAACGTACTTTACAGCAGATTAAACCTAAATTGCCGTTCTGCTCGTCAGGTAACAAATAGCTAAATATGTTCTTTAGCACTAAGTGAAATTAAAATTAGTATAACGAGCTAACAGCTAGCTGCTAGCATAAAGTGACCAGACGTCCCTGTTTACCCGGGACAGTCCCAGTTTTGAGCCCTGTGTCCCCTGTCCCAGCAGATTTATACAAAACCACTGATTTGTCCCAGTTTTATTCAAGAAATGTCCCCCCAGGTGTCACTATTTTGGACCTGTTTGATCCCTGCCAACAGTAAAGAGAGGCATAAATTGTAATATGTTTAAGTAAAATACAAAAAAATCTGTTTAAACTGACCAAAACACAAAGAAAATGTACTGACTCACTTAGTGCATAACATTTCTCTTAATTACGCACAATTACACAGTTGCAGCTGAACCACAATGTTATAACTTACCCAAAACTGCGTCCAGTTTCTCAAAATAAGGACATTAAACGGGCACGGTCTCAGTCTTCCTATTATTTTTAAGGCTGTTCCTGTATGTCCTCTTGAGGTAGTCCAGGCAGTCTTTGATTCTGGTCCAATCTCCAAAATCCTCTTGATATAGGCTTTCGTAAACTGTATACTTGTGTACCATCCACTCAAACTGGTACCGGGGCTCACCCCACACAGAAATCAAACTGAGGGTTTCGTCACACGTCTAATTTATGTGTGTTTTTTCCGCTCTTTTGCTCGGGTCACAGAAGTAGCAGCAGCCACCTTGCCGTTAGCAGCACAAAAGAGATAGAAACGGATGTTATGACCTATCCGGGCATAATGTCATTTAAATAGAGCCATTCCCGTGCAAATGTGCTGAAAATAATACAGTGGTGAGGCGGTAAATTGCAGCCGTCCTCAGGTTGTACTTACCCTGTGTGAATAGAGCTTAGGCCTAACTCTAAATGTCTTTGGCAACAGTGAGGCCCAATATGGTGCGTCCATCCTCCTGGACCCTAGGCGAATATCAGGATAAAAGAGTGAACTGAGCAGCTCAAATCGCTCAGTGTTTTGTAAATGGGGCAGTTGTGCACACAAATACTTGTTGCATTGTCCCATTGTTAAAGTATTTTGTGTTTATAGATTTTGAATGTCCCTGTGCTGGTGATTCGGAGGGAAATTCTTTGAGACCGTTATTATTATATATCCAGAGCATGCACAATGTCACAGGGTGGTGTTATGGAGGGTCGGATTAAACATGTCGAGACTGAAGGATTATTGGGCGAGAACAGTAGGTGAGAGCTGGTGTGGCCAATCAAAGCCAGCACCGTGTTTTGCCTTTAAGATTATAATTTATTAATAACAATTAAAATAGCACACCCCATTTAATATACAGTAAAATAGGTTAAAACCGGCTGTTTAAAAATGCTAAAATCAGCAAAAATGGAAACCATAAAACTTAAAATAGAAAATTTTAAGTGCCCCTCCTGTCCGGGGCGGCCGAGGTGTAGCCAGCAGGTACAACACGGTGTCCCTAAGTTTTTTTTTTTATTTATAAGGGAAGAAGTTAAACGATCTGCAGCCAATTTCTTTTTTAATAGTAGGAACAGTAAAAAATAGTTGTTCAGTGTGGCGTGAGTTATAAGCTAATTTAAACGGGATCAGAAACTCTTTTTATAAGGTGAGAGCTTCGAGTCATAACATTTAAACACAGACTGTAAAAAAAGTGTAACTATCTTCTGGAAGGAAGAGAGACGCAGTTTAGTGATGAATAGATTCCACAGTGGTGTGTTCTACAGGGACATTTTAATACAAACCCAGAAATACTATTATAAATAACATCTAACAGTTGAAGAATAGATGCTGAGGTGTTCTGATAAAATATGTCTGCATAGTTGAGTATTGGTAGAAGTAGTTGTGAGGCAGGTAAAGTAAAGCAGGTAATATTTATAGTATAGTATAGTATCCTCAACTGGTTAGAAACTTTCTTTATAACCGAATCTATGTGTGAATTAAAATGTAGTTGAGAATACCAAGATATTTAAATTGGTCAACTTTTACCATTTGGGTTCCATCAGTAAAGTTGTTTTTAAAATTCAAAAACATGTGATATGATTTCTTTATATTAAGTAAAAGTTTGTTACTGGTGAACCATTTTTGAAGTTCTTTCTACTCCATCTCGTCTCTCTCCATACACCAGCTCTCCTCCACCAGACAAGCGCCGATTTCTGATCTCCCAAGCTGCAAACGCACAGAAAAAAAGGCCAACACATCCCTGCCACGAACACGACCCTCGGGCCAGAGTCCTGCACGGGTCCGGGTTCCCGCGGATACCCGATGGGTGAACCGCAAATTTGAATTAAACGGGTGAAAAATGTTGTTGCTGTGTCGGATGTGGCTTCGTGTCGGACGCAGAAGAGCGCGGGTCTAATCTGCGGTTTACAAAACATCATGTGCTCACAAAAAACAGAGCTGTATTTTAGTGAAACGCAAAAATACCATCATTTTTACAAGATCCATATGTCCCCAAAAATCTCTGCCACTTTCATTTTCAAATCACACATGTGATGTCCTGTGGTTCAAAGTTGGATCGGGTGCAGCAATTTATTTCAATTCTGTCAGAAAACAGCTTTTCAGATACAGCAGGGGTGTCAAACTCATTTTGGTCCGGGGGCCGTATACAACCTACTTTGATCCCAAAAGGGCCGGATCAGAAAACTCAGTTCTCTCTTCAAGTTATTGTATTTTTCTCCGTGTCTCGTAGTGGTGTTTAAGATTATATTCCTTGAGCAACGCCACTTGTTCTAAACACACTGAGCACAGATTTCCCATTCACCTCTGTCAACAAATAAGAATTAGACTATTTTTTCTTGGGAAATCCTGAACTCAGCATCTGCTTTTCTCATTTTTTGACATTTTATGACGGGTACGGGTGGGTGCGGTTTGTCAGAATCAGAAAATCAGACCCGTGCAGGACTCTGGCTCAGGCCTTAAGCCTTCTGCACGTGAGCGTCACTACAACATGTGCCCCGGAGCAGAGACCTGTCATGGTGATGGGCCGGGTAAGCTACACAAAGAAAGAAACGCAGCGATTTAAAAACACAAAAACAACTCAGACAGCCCGGCCCGTGCCCTGTCACAAACAACACAGAGATGAGGAAACACACTGAATCCAGGCTCCAGCAAAGCTAATGGTGTTAGAGGCATATTGTTTCATAACTGAAGACCGGCTTACGAGCTTGGAGCAAAAGATTGTGACAGAATATCCCCAGTTGATGAAGAACTGTAATGTTTTTATATAGAAAACTGGACTTCTTCCTATATATCTGACAATGTGGCAGTACTCTTTTACTCAAATCGTTTGCTCAAATAAGTGAACTGTTGCTTCAATACTGCTCAAGTAGAAGTGAAAGTATACAGCTAGAAAAGTACTCTTAAAAGTACTTTAAAGGGGAACTCCGGCAGGTTTTAAGCCAACGTCCGTTGCTAGAGGTGGTGGAATTCTGTCAGGAGCCATAAAACGGCACAGATCAGTGTTTCCTCGGTGGAGATCTCACTGTGGCAGTGAGTCTGTCAAGGCGACAAACTAGTGTAGTGATGGGGGCAAGTTCTGAACTTCCACATAAAACACCAATTTGCTTCACACTGAAGAAGCTTAACACCACTTTAACCCATCTGACAACAGCCACGAGTCTAACAAACAAAACGCTCTGCCTGGTTCACTCATTACTGTCTGGAAACGTTAGAAAACAACTTTATAATCAGCCTTACACTTCCCTCTGTTGATTTCCCATTGCACAGGCCAAAGCCCAAAAGACTCGATCGCCGATGTCGTTTCCAATCCCATTTATTTACCAGTGAATTTTATATTTTTTTAAATGCTAAAAAATACATTTCCGAACCATTTTCTTTCAACATCTCTCAGTTTCTCTTCTTCACCGTCAGTAGTCCATCTTCACTTGTTGCTTCTGGCGGCTCGAGCCTCTCGTCGCCGCTGGAGTCGACAAGCGAATCTTTTGGGCTTTGGCCTGTGCAGTGGGAAATCAACAGAGGGAAGTGTGAGGTGCTTATAAAGTTGTTTTCTAACATTTCCAGACACTAATGAGTGAACCAGGCAGAGCGTTTTGTTTGTTAGACTTGTGGCTGTAGTAAGATGGGTTAGAAAGTGGTATTAAGCCGCTTCTGTGCAAATTGGCGTTCTATGCTAGTTTGTTCTCTTGACAGACTCACTGCCACAGTGAGATCTCTGCCGAGGAAACACTGATCTGTGCCGTTTTTTGGCTTCTGACAGAATTCCACCACCTCTAGCAATGGACTTTAGCTTCAAATGTGCCGGAGTTCCCCTTTAAAAACTTACTCAAGTAAAAAGCCACCATTAACACAAGCTCTAGTTGTCTTTTTTGGCTCTCTCTGCTGTTTTAAATTTTCTTTTCACATTGGTGTTGCTTTCACTGGAATTTCTGCGTAATTCTGCATTTTAGGTTCTGCAGTTTTCCTAAAAACTGTTGACGTGTGTTTGCATTCCCATCTCACTTATAAAACTTCAGTGTTTTGTGTTACCCAAACCTTCTTCCCAACAAGGCCAAATCTCACATTTGTTTGACGCAGATTACCTCAAAGGAGAAGACGGTATGAGCTGTCTTCCTTCAGCTAGTGCATGTTTACGTAAATGGGAGTCAAGCAGCTGTCAAGGCCATCGGAGTGCGAGAGGAAGTGTTCATCATTACAGATAATATTCTTAGGTAATGGGTTTCTAATGGTATTGTGGTATGCCTGGACTATTTTGGACATACTTGAATTGCAAAAGCTGTTTGGTCTTTGCGTCTTTACTTTGTTTACCACCAGAGTTCTTAAACTACCCGTGTTTACCTCCTTAAAAATGCACATATTTTCAAAGTATTCATAAGAAAAGTTTATGGCCTGTGTGAGTTTAGCTTACATTAAAGTGGGGGACGAGAGTAATTCAGCTGGTAGAGTTTATCCACTCTACAATTCCAGCTCCCATAGATGAATCCTGCTGTTGTGTCCATGGGCAAGACACTTAACCCATCTCGCCCCCAGTGTCTCTGCACACTGGTGTATGAGTGATGTGGGTAGTGATGATATACAAGGGCTGCATACAAGGGCCAATCCCATTTCTAATTTCTCCCCCTTGCCCCTTGAAATTGAGCAACAAGGGGTAGGGGTTGAAAGTCAAACCCTACGAATTTGACACGGCTTCAACAATCACATACGTCATCAGAAGTCTCCACCACCTTTTACGTAAACTCGTGTAAGCACAGGGAAAACTGTGATATCTGTCAGAGTGGAATGACACACAGCCCATTGGAAAGAAACAACCTGAGCTGGGTTAAAGGGTTAAACCGATGATATCACTTTCAATTATTTGGGTTACAATACAACATCGAAATAACTGTGTAGCATGGACGCTCGCAATTCTTTCACAACTTTATTTCCAGCATCAACCGATCACTCAAGTCACACAATGACCATTACACATTGGAACAACATTAAGCTTAAGACAATACAGCAGTTATCACACATTTTAAACCATAAATAATGGAGAAAATACATTTGTGGACTTTTTTTTGGTCGTGGCAGCAGCGATCTTGCCAGTGATTCACAGGGCCTTCTGAGAAATTGCTCATATACCCTCCGTTTGGAGTGCGCCTTTGAAAAATCTTGGTTTCGGGGGTGCATCGCGTGACCTTTACCCTACCCCCTCTGCCATAACTGGGACATACCTACCCCTACACGTGAACGCACAAAACGGAAGGGCATTGCCAAGGGGTGAAATGGTATTCAGCCTTACACAGCTGCGTCTTGGCTCCTGGGCTCAGTTGGGTTCTCTGTGTTTTAGAGCATCACAGGCTCCAGGAACGCTCACATACAAGGCACTTTCCTCAGTGTGTAACAGGCCTCACAGTGGTTTTCCCTCTATGTACCTAAAGTGCGAGTTTCAGCTCCTCTGTCCTTTGCCCCCTGCATTTCTGACCACTAAGACTTTCATGACATTTACCGGTGCAGGGGATTGGATGAGAGACTCACAGACTTGGAAGGTGTAAGTCAAATGCCTGGCAAGAAAGACACAGCGAACAGTACAAACATGTAAAAAAAAAGAAAGCAGCACAGAACACAAGCCTAGCCTTCTGTCTCATATAAATTACTGTCAGACAAGCTGGAGCCAGGCAAACACAACCACACTTCTCTGCACAGAAAGGCTCTACAAGCAAACTCTGAAAGTGTGAAAACTAGATCAAAAATCAAACACCTATCACCACTGTAAAATACTGAACGAATATACATTTTTAAATCAGGGGAACAAATGTATTCAGGCATTTTTTCCGGTTTCTAAAACCCTTCATGGCCCCATTAAACCAATTCATGCATTGAATTTAAATACAAACACTCAAGCATTGAGTAGAGGAGATGGTAAAATCCCATTTAGAAAGATTTTATTCAGACAGTCGGCCTTTTCAGTCCACTCCACACACTTCTGGATTCGGGTCCCCACAGAACCAAAGTACATGACCTCCATCCAGAGCTGCAGATGGTCTGAGAAACATTGAACCTTTAACATAAACATAAACTGTCTACTCTGGTGCAGGTAGTCTCGTGGGTTTTTACAGTCAAAGCTATTTTCTGATCTATGTTATAATATTATTTCCTCATCACAAACATACTTGGAGTTGTTAACAGAAGGTCGCCCTTACTGAAAAATGTAAAAGTGGGCAAGGTACAAACCCGAGGCACAGCAGCTGAATATATATTAAAAGTCCTTTATTACATGGAGGGACGCCAACGTGTTTCGACCAGCAAGAAGGTCTTCGTCAAGGCTGGTGGAAATACGTTGGCGTCCCTCCATGTAATAAAAGACTTTTAATATATTCAGTCGCTGCGCCTCGGGTTTGTACCTTGCCCACTTTTACTTTTTTCAGTAATGGCTACATTCTGTTAAGATTTCAACCTTCGTAGAGCTATGGAAGTCCAATTCCGCCAGTAAATAAAAATAAAAGCCTCACAGAAAGTCATAATTATGAGATTAAAAATCATCATTTTGAGATTAAAAATCATAATTATGAGATTAAAAGTCATAATTTTGAGATTAAAAATCATAATTATAAGATTAAAAGTCATCATTTTGAGTTTAAAAGTCATAATTATGAGTTTAGAAGTCACTATTGTGAGTTTAAAGGTCATAATTATGGGCTTAAAAGTCATAAATATGCGTTTAAAAGTCATCATTATGAGTTCTAAAGTCGACTCTGAATCTGCCCTTGTCATGGAAGCACTCGGTCATTTTCCTGGAGAGATCGTCCTCCAGGAGCTCAGGACGGCTCCACATTGCTCCATTTTCTTGTTCACGTATGAATGTTTGTTGCACTTACTTAACCTTAAAGCTGTGGTCTGTGAGGGCCGTGTTTTCCCAGTCGAGAGAGTGACTTTAGTGTATTGATTACGTAAAACACATCTGCAGAGGCCGGGCAGTGGGCTTCGGTCCAGACATGTGCTTGGGCCACTGAATATTGCAAAGAAAGCCACATTCGGATCATTTCAGTGCATCCCTAGTTAACCTCGATGTATTTTACTATTGAAGATGTATTCTTGTCACATTTGTGTTTGCTTTTACAGTCTGTAAAGGCATGTTTTGTATTGCAAATTGCACCGTAATGAGACCAGATGCATTATGAATGTATTTGTACAAGTTGTGAGCAGGTGTTTTCAGGCTAAACAGATTTAAAGCCGCACTTTTATGGCCACCACAGTACATCAGCCATTAATGTTATTCAGACAGCGACCTTAAGGCCATTAACATGCACTGTCTCACTTTGTGACCGACAGTTTGAGGGAACCAAGCTGCTGATTGCTCACTTAAAGCAGCATATCACAGAAGGGCGCCAAGTAGCTTGCCCAGTGAGAGAACGCAAAAGTATGTTCAGTGGAAAATCGCCTTTTATCGCTCACATGTCCAGAAAGCACAGACATTGATCAGAAAATGTGATGAGTGCGCCAATCCACGATACCCACTGCTGCAAAACAGGAACCTGCCAGTGTGACCTGAAGACCCTGTAGGGCACATGTGTCAAACATGCGGCCCGGGGGCCAGATCCGGCCCTCCAAGACCTTTAATCTGGCCCTCGGCTGATTTTTCTATTAAAATACTTAAAATTTTCAGATTTTTCTGTTAATTTTCTGCACCGTTTAGCATAGCAGCGTCTCCGGCGTTTCTGTACGTTGCGACTCCCACCAGAGCAGCACAAATGAAGACTTTCCTCTTTCCAAACGCTCTTAAAGGACGATCGTTTTGACTGTCGACCGTGACCCATCAGCAAAATGTCAAAAAATGAGAAAAGCAGATGCTGAGTTCAGGATTTCCCAAGAAAAATAGTCTAATTCTTATTTGTTGACAGAGGTGAATGGGAAATCTGTGCTCAGTGTGTTTGGAACAAGTGGCGTTGCTCGAGGAATATAATCTTAAACACCACTACGAGACACGGAGAAAAATACAATAACTTGAAGAGAGAACTGAGTTTTCTGATCCGGCCCTTTTGGGATCAAAGTAGGTTGCATACGGCCCCGGGACCAAAATGAGTTTGACACCCCTGCTGTAGGGGATCGGTCTAATTCCAGGGTCCAGTATCTGAGGTATGTATGTATAATTATGTATGTTTTATATGAAACTACAGGGACAGCAGCTCCTTCCAGTGTCTACCATTCAAAACATTATTGAATTAATACAGAATATACGAGTTGGGACAGACCTATACTTTGAGTCGACTAAACTTGCTTCTAAAAGATATGTCACTTTCAGATGAAGACATTGTAAAAATCAGTGATGAAATTAAACAATCTGACCTGTTTGCAGCTTACCACACATGGGGCTTACTCACAAACACAGAGCATTAAAGACATGTTCAGATATGTGGAGCTATGGAGATGAGAACAGGACAGAGAGCTGCGCCTATTATATTCCTGCGCTGAAAAACTAAAGGTATGCAGGAGTCAGGTTTCTGGCAGGGCCTTATGTCATTGGATCATATTAATGTTTCCAAAACAGATATTCTCCCTGACAGTCGTGATGGTAAAGTGTTTATGTTAGACAGATTTTTTCAGGAAAACCCCAGTTGTCTGAAGCTGGTTTTATACGATGATGCTTTCGAAGTTGTGGAACTGTTGGCCTCAGCTAAAAAAAGCACAAAGTTTTAGCTGTGTTTCTCTCTCTACTTAACATGTCCCCATGTACAATCAAATGTTGACCATATACACCTGGTTTTATTGTGTAGAGAAGGATTTTAAGGACTTCTGGCCATGCTAAGTTTTTTTTTCCTGAACTGTTTACTGATCTAAAAGAACTGGGGGAAAATGAGGTGACAATGGAAGATGAACTTGCTGTAAAAGGAGCTCTCTACTGTATTACAACCTGAGTTCTTACACCACTGCTGGTTTCACAGAAAATTTTAGTTCATCTTAGTACTTCTGCAGATATTGTCTGATTCCAGGAACGTACAGATCTGCATTGAAGCTGGAGACAGAGGATTCTCCACAAGTACAAGGGATAAAGTTTAGGCCAGTATTTAATACTCTGCAAAACTTTGATGTTTGCTGACCTGGTCTGCTCCTGCGGTTGTCCTAACGTAATGTCAGCATGCACCTGCAAACCTGATAATGGCAGTGAGGCGACGGACTATTAGCATTGAAACTAATGGCATTAGCTGCAATTTACAAACTTTATGGGAGTTTCAGAGTGGATTACTGTTGCGCACCAAGATGTACACATTATCCAGCAGGGGCCGAGACGAGGACGAGTGAAGGTGGGGGAGGAGACGAGGACGAGCAGACGGGACGTACGACAGCAGAACACCAGAGCACACCATTTGGCGATCACGAGAACAGACCCCTGAGAGCTGCCACCGGGTCAGTGGGAACCAAGTTGCATGTGTGGTTTTTCCGCCCAGAGCTGGGGTGCACCAGTGTACCCTTCAAACACCCCACAATGTCATGTGTAACCATCAGGGGGTCTTTTAACCACAAACTTTTAACCATTTGTGTCCATTTTTATTGCAAAAAATCCACTTCAGTTTTCATTCTCTTGGTTTTTAGTCCACTGCTCACCCCTTGGTTTTAACCTGTGGTTTTAGCTTTTGGATCTCAGGCACACACTGTATATAAAAGGACTAAGCGAGTGTACCGTCACCCACAGCGTTCAGTTCCACTCAAATTAAGCTCATGATGCTCATGGTTAAGCTCCATATTTTGACTAGGATTTTCTTGATGGACAAAAAGAGCAAAAAAAAAAAGCTGGCTCATGTAGAGCAGGTTAATACAAACATTTTAGGACCAAAAGGGCTCTAGTGAAAGTGTGTGGAGTTTAAAAACACTGTGAGCCTCTTCCTGTAATGTAAAGGGGAATTGGGTATTGCGTATTATAGGACCTTTAAGTCCTAACTTTTTTGTTAAAATGTTACAGAGTGAGGCTTTAAGCAACAGTTTTCAAAAGTAGTTGAAAGTATTATAAAATCAGTCCTGAGTAGAACCCAAGTCACCTTTCCCGAGCACCGTGAGGATACAGTATATTTGCTCGACTGTCTGTGTCAGTATTGATTCAGGCTAAATCGTGTCTCACATAACTTAAACCAGACAGAGATCAATCGAGCAAATTTGTTCCTCATCAAGTTTAGAACGACCCAATGCAACGATCACCTGGAGTCTCTCCACAAGGTCGATGATGTTAGCACAATTTGCTTCTCTGTCGCTCACAAGATGACTAAATATCCCAACAAGTCAGCCTGGAATGACTTCATACTAGTGCTTTTAACATAATTAATCATAATTAATCTCATGAATGTCATAGTTAACTCACATTTTTGACCGTTGAATAAGCATTTTAATCCTCTTATCAGCATAGAAAAGTGGATAGTCTTTGTGCAAATGTTCTGTTTTTTTTTTTCCTTTTTATTGCAACTGTGCGGCCGTGTTTGTTGCCCCGGTGCTGTTTGTTTACATGTGGTCCAGCAGAGCTAATGCTTTTAGTGGAGAAAATAAGTCCAGCAGCAGAAATATCTCTTAAACAGTGAGACAGATGTGAGTCCTGTTGTGATTCGCTCCTCCAGGAGTTTATGGAGATAAAACAGCTCAGAGCAGTGAGGACAGGAGGACAGAGGCTGAAACACTCCTGTCACAGTCCTTAACGGAGGTCAGCTCGGATTTGCTGTATGTTTTGGAGCAACTTTATTTTGTGTTTTCCTCATATGAATAACATCAGCGCACACACAGGACTTTGACTTCGTACTGTAACAGTTCACCTGTACTTAACGAAATGAAAAGCTACAACACAAATTAAGGACGCGGGAGGACCTAACCACATCAGCAGGGGTGAATTAACCACAAACAAATACAGTACTTTTGGCCGGCAGCACATTGGCAATACCGGTGTGCATGAAGATATGACCAAACGTAAACACTACCTTTCCCCACGCTCGAGTGCCCCCGGTTACCCCTCACCAAACAAGAACATACAAGACAATAACCCACAGGTAATAAACCCTCCACCCAGTCACCATCACAATGATTCCCCGTAGCTCCCGACAAACTTCCCCCAAGTTCTGAGCAGCCGCGCTGCAACAGGTGAGCAAAAGGTGCCGCAGGCTTTACTCACGACCACCACACTCAGAGAGTTCAGTTCCAGTTTTGTGTAGGTTGGATGAAGCCCAGCAGCTCCCGCAGAATGATATAAATCCAAATTGCGCAGACAAAACCCGATAATCCCAAATGAATATAACCCCCAAAATATATTCCACGGACAGACAGCTCTGGCACAGCTCTAAAAACGGCGGGTGACGTCATCCTACATGTCTCACCTCTCCAAATAAATACCCAGAGCCCCTGGAGAGGGGCAACCCATAGTTCATGGAAAATAACATTTATAAATGACATTTATTTTAAAGGACCTAATATACAACAACAGCAAAGAAGTAATTCCCCTGCTGATGGGAACAAAAACACTGTGAGGACCTAGGTGGTCTTTACAGTACAAATTGTTTTGCTTCCTGTTTACAGTCGGATCCTGTAGATTTCTAATATTACAGCAGTGGCCACAGCTTATGAAAAAACTTGTTAACTCGTTAATAACACGATATTTTGACAGTACTTCATACATAAATTGATAAACTCTGGTGACTCGATCCAGCGATGTAATGAATTATGGCATAAAGACTGCAGTAGCCGAAAAACATTGCACTTTTACTGGTTTAAGAAAGGAAGTGCCTTAAAGGAACTGTCTGCACTTCCTCATTCACAGAATATACTGCAGTACCAGAGGCTGCACTAGCAATGATTCATCTCAGTCAAAGGTCTCAGTGCAGTTTAACAGAAGGACGGGTCAGGGAGGGTCAGCAGATCCTGTGGAAGAGCCAAACATGTCCCTCCCTCCTCTATGTCCTGCAGCATCACAGCAGTGTCTGGGGGGCGCCAGGTGAACTCCACAGGAAAGGCCTTATTCTTATTCCGCTCTGGTGTTTTGGTGATAAAATGGTTCGTTCCCTCAAAGTGTTTACTCTGTAATGTCTTCTACCACATATGGTGCAAACGGCCTGTGGTGTAAAAGTCCTTAGCTCGCCTTTTAGACGGGCTCCATGGATACAAGAAAAACAAACAGTCCTTTGAACTGCACCTGTTGCATTTTTTAGTTGGTTAAAATCCCATGAAATTGTTTAAAAAAGAAAAAAAAGTGAGCCAGGTAGCCTCGGGCGACCAGATGTTCAATAGTAAAAACTGGGACACACCCCGGTCGGGATGTAAAACTGTGAAAAGTGTTTGTGACATTGTCCATTCTTGACTTACTTGTGGGTCAGTACAGACTTTTGTTGGTGCATTTTTTCGTTATTTCCGAGCACAGTTTTCTGTATTTTAAACAAATGATAATATATTCCCCTCTTTAGTGCATCAGTGGTTTTGGATAAATCTGCTGGGACAGGGGACACAGGGTTCAAACCTGGGACTGTCCCAGGTAAATAGGGACGTCTGGACACCCTAAAAGCAGCCAACCACCAACCAACAAGTCTCACACAAAATGACAGTCATTCAGCCAACATAAGCCAACAGTTTTTCAGTTAGTCGGCCTGTTGGCCTGTGCAGTGGGAAATCAACAGAGGGAAGTGTGAGGTGCTTAGAAAGTTGTTTTCTAACGTTTCCAGACACTAATGAGTGAACCAGGCAGAGTGTTTTGTTTGTTAGACTCGTGGCTGTTGTAAGATGGGTTAAAGTGGTGTTAAGCTTCTTCAGTGTGAAGCAAATTGGTGTTTTACGTGGAAGTTCAGAACTTGCCCCCATCACTACACTAGTTTGTTGCCTTGACAGACTCACTGCCACAGTGAGATCTCCACCGAGGAAACACTGATCTGTGCTGTTTTTTGGCTTCTGACAGAATTCCACCACCTCTAGAAACGGACTTTACCTTCAGATGTGCCTGAGTTCAACTTTAAGACTTGTTTGGTAGTTATTGCTAATGTGTGCATGATGTCACCATGGTAACTCGTGGTAACTCCTACGCATTTCACAGTTAAAGATACGTGTTATTTGTGAATAAATCAGCATTACAATTGCACATGTAGCTCATTACAAAGGAGCTGTGTTTGATTTGAACATGTCCAGGTTTACCTCATACTGGGTGATAAATTCTCCTGTACATACCGTCGCATGTACATTCTGTAAAGGCTGCACGAATATAGGACTGGTCTATACACGCTGTACATTGATATGCTAATGTCATTTTGGTATCAGCTCTGTTGCATCCCTCTCCACTGCATGAGGGAATGAGGTGAAAAACACGTTCTTGTTTACCAGCTTATTAAACTGAACAGAAGCCTGTGGTGATCCATCTGCACCTCAGGAAACAATACACTTTAACAGCAGTGATTTTCATGGACACGGCTTAGCTAGTCCAATAAATGAGGTGCTGCATATAATCGACTTTATCAAGTTAGTTTGAATTACTTTCATTTTCATTCACACGCACATTCCTCAAACCCATACAGGCTGGAGGCTTTATGTGCATTAGCATACAGTAGGTTTCTGCCTCTCATTCACCGTAGAAAGACAGAAAGGTGCCATGAGAAGCAGGTAAGCCTATTTAGACCACACAAAAGCAAATCACAAGACTTAAGAAGACGACAAAGTGGATGTAAAGCAGAAAAAAAATCTGTTCAGACTTCGAGGCCGTCATTCACGGAGTAAATGAAAACAAAATATTCAGCAATGTTCTCTGGCTACACCATGAGACATAAGCAGGTTGCATGGGATAAAATAAGGCGGGAAGTCAATGCACCACAGCCCGTATATCCCAGGGACGTCCAAACTATGGCCTGGGGACCAAATGTGGCCCTCAGACGAATTTTTATTAGCCTTAAAGTCTTCTGCTTAAATGGTTCAAATGATAATAGGCAGAACTTTTAACAGCAAATTTAAGTAATTCTACTCCTAAAACCTCAAAAAACATTCATGACATTGTGACACAGACCGAAAATGAATGTTTCAAGCCTTTTTAAAGGTACGGAAGCTCTGTCAAAGCTGTGTAAACTACACCAATCTGAACGATCCACTGTCTCCACACTGGTCTGTGGCCCATTTCAAATATGTTTCAAGTGTGTTTGGAAATCCCTGATATAGACATCCCCGTTATTGCCTTTTTATTGTCATTAAAGTTATGTGTTATGTGTGTTCTATCCCTGATCGTGAATTATTCCATTAAAATAACACGAGTACATTCTGTGTATTCAGCCAATGTAATAAAAATCATCTATTTGTCATTTCACTGCAGAGTAAAAGTATCAGACGTCATATCTGTGTCTTCAAATCAAACCTGTCACTCATGATAAAATGTATGATACACTTGTTCCCTGTTATTTCTGACACTTTCAAAACCTGTCATTCTGAACTAAAATCAATAAAAACAGGCGGTCTAATTAGGACAGAAGCTCCGTGTTCTGGCCCGTAAATGTGCTGACGGCGCAGGAGGAGCCGCATGGGGAGGGGTTCGCCACACTTCGTGACCATGTGGTGCAGCACAAAACAAGCAATTATAATTTGGCAAACCAAGAAATATTTTCGTCAAGTTGACAAATTAGGCTACTGTATGTGTTGTTTGTGCTTATGGGCCATCCATCTCCAGCTGCTGTGTGCCTCCGGCTCCTGCCAACAGATGAATGGTGCAGGATGAAAGAATCGTGTTTTCCCCCGGGAAGCACGGCACTACAACGAGGATGACGCACCAGGAGTTACTTATGACTTGGACAGTTATTGAATGATACAACTCTGTGTAGTTAAGAGTATGGAAGCTTTAACCCCCGAAGACCTAAGGGCAATTTTAGTACATTTTCTTCATTGTGCTTTTAAAACTGTCCATTTTACCCTATAATGAAGTGTTCTACCTCCTTTTGTTCAGTACAACCTGTTATTTCACAATCTGCTTCTGTGTCATGAGGCTGGAATAAAAGCTACAGGACCAGAAATAGAGATGAAAAAAAAAACAGAAAAGAAAATTCACACTCTTTTATACAAAACACACAGCAAACGTGTATAAACAACTTTTTGGACATAAAAATTGCTTAATTTAGCTACAAAACTTAGCTACAAAAATGCAAAATATCAAGTCTGTAAGTAAAGTAAAAATCTCCTTATTGCCTTAAAAACAAAAACAAAAAGTGCAATTGCCCCATGACTTTCCTGGTCCAGTCCTGGAAACAGCTCCTGTCAGGTCCAGGGCCAGAGCCACAGCACTTCTGCATTTCCATGGAGGAAATTACATTTGGATTTGTTCATTTTGAGTGAAATAAACCTTTAAAATAAAAATAGAAAGAGATGCACAATTACACACACCAAGATGTGTAATTTGCCATTTATGTGAGAATTAACTCCACTTAGAGCGACTTTTTCACTCGTTATAAACACACACAGTCAGAGGAGTCGACCATCTTGACTCACTTCACTCTTTGGCAAAGTTTGGCTCGATCAAAATGGACGGAGCGCATGAGTTTGGGGAAAACAAAGTTCCTATTGGACACTCGTTTTGCTCACGTCATCACACAGCGTGAGTGTGACGTAGGATAAAGCTGCAGAGATGTACAGAAACCTCTATGTCTGCACTTTCAGAGGGGAAAAGAAATTCAGTTTCTATCTTTTACAGTTAGAAAGTTATGCATGGTTATAGAAAACATATTCCTCGGTATCGTATACGATGTCGTCGGTCATGTGGGTACAGTCGACAGCACCGATTATACTGAGCACGATGCCACAAAATCACACCCGGTTTTCCTTTCTTGTGTGGATGGAAATTTTACCAACTGTGGAGAGGTATTAATTATTGCACAAACAACGTATGAAATCATGTGACTGATGGACAAGACTGTGACAAGCTGATTGACTGGAAAGTCATTGTGATGGCCCAAAATGTAGAAACAGATGAAAGTGTGCAGGTTCTGGGTTCGACCTTTCAGTGGGAGCTTCTAAAGTGACTCCAACACTACATCTGTGGTCTGTCTGAAGCAGGACATCAGATATTCGTCTGTTTCGGTGAATAGGTCCAGATCCCTGCTGATCCTCTCCCATCTCAGTGCACATTCTGCTTGAGGAGTAGCAACTCTGCCTGTTTCTGTCAAGGGAAATTTACTCATTAACCAGTTCTCTGTTTCAAGGGCTAATTCACAGTCACTCGGGTTTGGTGCTGAAATTAAAACTGCCAAGATTAATATTTTTTTCTTACAAAACTGCTTAATTCTTTACATGTTCCCATAAGAGGAATGGCAGGACTTTTTATGAATGACAATTTGCCAAAAATTTATCATTCACAATATGAAAGAGTTTGAGTTTTTTTGTTGCATTCTGAGTTATAACATTCTAAAACAGCAGAATTTTTGTTATTACTGTTGTGGATTTTTAAATCTGAGAAGAATAAAAACTGGAGAAAAGTTGTCTTAAATCAAAGAGTCTGGATTTATTAAAGCAATTGTGCCGCAGTTACAGAGAAAATGAAAACGAAACCTTCTGTCCCTCACGCGAGGTCCGTCTCTCCCTGATCTGACCCACGGCAAAACAAAAACAGGCTCTTCTACAGTCGACAAACGTCATAACATGAACATGAGGTGAAACATACTATAGTATCTGAACAACCTCCAAACAGAGACCAAACGTCTGGTTCAGCTGAGGCATCGAGCAGATTTGCCCCTAAGGATCTCACTGTTCTAAAGGATGAGAATAAGCAAAGCAACAGCTCGATGTTTTAACGATACTGGATAAAGACAGAGCAGAGTGACCTGACCTGAGAAACCCCAGGAACAGCAGATTCCACCATCACATGTGGCAGGAATACAGAAACGCTTTAGCTGTTGTTAGTTAACAGTATCTAAACCCATAAAATACATTCTTTAGCTTAAATAGATCGTAACAGAAAACAAAGTAAAAGATTTCCACCACAACTGCTCTTGTAAAAATAAAATAAAATAAGAAGAGCTTAAGTACAAATTTGTTCATGAATGAGGCCCATTCACATTGGGCAATGTGGGTGAAGTGCCCTGTCTAATTACACAATCACAGTTTTTGCCAGTACCGCCTCACTGTGGCACCTGGTGCTCTGAGCCGTGTCCCATCCAATTACTGACCCGGCCCGACCGGCTTAGCTCCTGAGGTCTGACGAGATCAGGCTTTTCCGTGAGAACACTAATTAAAGAGAAACATGTGAGGATTCAAGTTTGACAGCCAGACTGAATTCAATAAATAGTTTTGCATAAACCAAACTTGGACTGTTAGGTCAAGAGACAAGTTTAGAGCTTTAAGATATTCCAACCTTGTTAAGCCAATGAAGTCCAAATGTTTGATTTGAAATTCTAATACAGAAAGGCACTTTTTTAATACTTTCATTTCACTACAAAATTTGTGTAGCCTATTTTGACTCAACTTTAGACTTTTTGGAGAACAAGATGAATTACGGCGGTGTAGGAAGAGCTTATCTATAAGTGCACCCGTCAAAGCATCGTCTTTAGTTTTATAAAGTCCTGTTTTATTCTTGTTTTTTTTCTATGTGAGCCCAGTCTCTCTTTATGAATATTCTCCACCTTATAAACAGCCATTCACTAGGAAGGACCACGCTAACAACACGTGTGTGAAGCGAAAAGAGTTTATTATATGGAGACGAGGCGGGTCAGCTGGGTTGAGACTCAGGGTGGGGGTTCAGTCTCAATCTTCACATGGCCCAGCAGGAACAGGACCCCCCTCGTAGGCGTCTTATGTCGGGAAGTGAACAGATCGGGATTGGGAGTGTGGGGTCCAGTTATTCGGGACAAACTGGGTTGCCGGGATAGGCCGCTACAAATAGGCTTCTGGGAAATTGAGGCGTGGCAGAAGTGAGCCGTGATCCGCCGGAGAGGAGGAAAAGGCGGTTGAGGCGTGGACCTGCTCCTGAACAAGTCTGACGCTTCCACTTGTGTGCACAGCAGCCTTATTGTCATTATATGTTGTACCTGCCAGTGTTTCCATGAGTTTTAATCCATCTCGACCACTGAAGCTGTTCCAGGAGCAGCTGGAGATGCGAACAATAACCCAGAAAAGAGTGCCCAGCTTCAGACAATAAGGGACCCACTGGTGTAAAAGCGTCCAGGAAGCGTTACAAGGATCACGCGATTGTCAGAGTTATGCAGCACACGTTTACCGAGGTTCTTCCTATGTCAAACTCTTTTATTCCGACCATTCAAACCAATCTACTTCACTTGCCCCCAATCTCAGCAGTAGCGCTGGGGGGTGGAGCTGTTATAGAAGAGGAGTGTCTGGGCCTAAACAGCAGGTGGAGAGGAGGAAATTGAGGGCGTGGCGCGTAATGTGAACTGCCAGAATCGTAAAAGTTGTGCACTGAGATTGTAACATGCTCAAGACATTTCCTGAAATAAGTCATTATTATTAACATTATTAATATTATCATTAGCATAAGAGAAACAGAAATAGAAAAGAGAAATATTGCAGACAGTCCGGGTGCCCAAAGAAAAGCGGGACATTCTCTGAAGAAAGCATTTCGGCAGCTTATGTGTAAGTAGCGTGCATTGTTATTCATCAACTCCACCATATATTATCATTGGGTTTTTTATCAGCTAAACGTATCATTATGAGGAACTGGAGGAAACCTTTGACATAGACAGTTGGTACAAAGACTTTTTGGATTTAATTACTATGGAGCAGGCAAAAAAAACAAACACCATTGGCTCTTGGACAAAGGTTAAACTAGCGTAAAATAACACACTGTTATGTGAGTTATGTTATGTAAGTGCACCTTGGGGATTTAGCGCAAAAAAATGTGTTTATATGTGCAAATTTGTTTTGAGAGCCCCAAGGAGTAAATACACATGCATCCCCCATCCCTTGTTTTTTTTTTGTCTTTTGTATATGTGTTGGTTGTGTTTTGTTTGTGTTCTATGCAGAAAATTACAACAACAAAAAAATGTAAAATAAAAATAAAGAAATAAACCTCACATTTGGCCTGTTATATTTTTGGCAGACAATGGAATATGGCCCGGAGAGGCATGAGCGAGTCTTTCAGCCCCGTGTGTCATATCTGACCCTCACAGAGGCAGTGTGTGTGACGATACTGCGAATCAACAGGGAAGTGGTAACTGAGCTCTGCCACTGACCCCATCCACCAGTCCTCATACCCTCCCCGTGGCTACCAAAGTAACTCTAGCATTAATGTTTCATGCCAGTGGGTCATTCCAGCGCCCCCTGGGGTCAACTGGAGGCATATCTCGGTCAGCCATAAGGTCGGCAATAAATGCAGTTTCATCAAGCTTAGAGGAACCTATTCCATTAATGTCCAGGTAATTTGTGATGCAGTGTGTAGAATAACTCATGTATTTGCAAATGATCCTGGATCCACCCATGACTCATTCATTCTGGTCAACTCTGCCATTCCCGCCGTCCTCCAGGGCCCCCTCTGGAGGGGTGGCTGTTGGGGGACAATGGCTCCGCTCTGAGGACCCGGCTAATGACTCCGTTCATTATAGACCGGAGAGAAGGAGCGAGTTGGTCTATAATCGACAGCACACACAAGCGTGTAGTGTGATCGAAAGGATAGGATTTGGATAAGTCCAGAGGCACATTGTACTATAGTCCTCAGAAAGTTACTGCCTTCTTTGTGGTATGTTGTGCACTACACAACATTGCCATCGTCATGGATGTGTGCTGGACATAGCTGAGGATATATTAGGAGACTTTCTTTGGGCCTTCTACAAAAAAGTACCTTGTAATAGTATCAGTACTGGTTTGGGTTGTATTATTTTGCATGGTGTTAAGTCCTGGCCGTGCACTCCCCCTGTTCTGGCTGCTGCTCGGTGCAGGCCACACCGCGCCTGTTAGCTGCACTTAGCCTTTGGTGTTTGACCTGGTGGGACCGGCTGTCCTGTTTTCGCCTTTTGGTTTGGGTAAGTATAGTTTGGGGACGTTTTTCTTTAGGTGAGTGATGTTGGCACCGGCTTCTACGGCCCTGTACAGGGTTGGCCCGATGCCGCATTTTTTTGGTTTGCTTTTTTGTTTGGCTGCCTCACCAGGTCCACCTCTCTGTTGTAATTTGTTTTTGGGCACGGGTGGAATCTCCCATTCATGTCAGCAAATAGTCCTATATGGCCTTCAAAGCTGTTTTAAAGCCTCACACAGAATTTGTGCAGTGTTAAATGGTCAGTGCACATGAACACTGAACATTTTACACAATTCAAGCTACTTTATATCATGTTTTAGTAGCAAAACTTTTCTCAAATTCTCCACTGCAATAGTTGGGATTCCCGCATACCACCAAAATGAATTAGTCACTAGGCAAAAGTGGGCAGGGCTGGCCAGTCCAGAATGATATTTCTCTGTATTTTCATAGAGGTCTTTTATAGAGATCAGTCTTGTCCCCACGCCCTCCAAAGTGCTCACTGGGCATCTGTCATTTTGAACAAAACCTAACTTTTCCCACCACTCATTGATTCTGCAGAAATCTGTGTTTTCAGCCCCCTGTGACTTTTTTCCTTCATTTTTTTGTGTAAGCAGCCATATTTCTGATACGTATAGGCCATGCATGTCTCTGATTGGTGAGATGGACTTGGAGACACAACTGGTGACCAGACTCACATCTTTGTAAAGTATTGGAGCGGCGAGTATTCTGGATCCCAACCAAATCCAAAAAAGTAATTGAGAGAAGACATAGCACTGGTCCTGCAGCTTGTGAATGAATGAATGAATGAATGAATTTATTTATTTTGGTTGTCAACATTCATAAAAAAATAACATTTACAAATACATTTCCTCATTGTGTTGGTCACAACCAAAAAAGGATTGGGCTGAAGCAACTTGCTTATGCAAGCCCCCCCTCAACATTACAACAACTCAAATATTCTACCTTGTTCTTATTATTCCCGTCTTTTTACTCTTTACAACAATGTGTACATGTTAATCATTTCATATTTTAACCTTTTTTTAAACTGTATTAGAGAACTAATCAACTTAAACCGATCGTCAAGCTCATTCCAGAGTTTAGCTCCTAAAACAGACACACATCTTTGTCTGACATTGGTTCTGACTTTACTTAATTCAAACCGCAGCAAACCTCTTAGGTTGTACAAACTATTTCGTAATTTAAATAAAGATTGTATTCCTACAGGAAGATCATTATTCATAGCACGATACAGAATTTCCATGATTTTAAACTTAACTATGTCTGCAATTTTCAATATATTAGATTTCACATAAAGTTCATTGGTTGAATCGTGGAATCCAGCATTATTAATGGTTAAATACGACACTTTTTTGTAATTTAATTATTGGATCTAAATATGTTTTGCATGTGTTTCCCCAGATTTCACAGCAGTAAGACAGATAAGGAAGCACAAGTGATGAATATAATAAATGCAAACTTTTCCTATCTAATAAAAGTTTTGTTTTATAAAGTATGCCAATAGTTTTTGAGATTTTACTCTTGACATGTTGTATATGCGGCTTCCAACAAATCTGATGGTCTATAATCACTCCCAAAAATCTTGTCTCATAAACTCGTTCTAATTCAATCCCATTCAGGTTCAGTGTTAGATCACAATTTACCCGACTGGATCCAAAAACCATAAATTTAGTCTTTTTCTCATTCAAGGATAACTTATTCAAGTCAAACCATTTTTTAAACAATATCAACTCTCTTTCAACTTGAGAAATTAATTGCTTAACATCAGGTCCTGAACAGAATAAATTTGTATCATTGTGCCGTGTGTATGGGCCGGCTTCAAATGAACTATGAGATTTGGTTAAATAAATAATATTGCTGGGTATTTAGTGCACTTATATGAGTATGAAGTTGTTAAAATATTACATTTAAGTCAAGCCAGTGTAAATTATTTTAAAATGAACCAAAAGCTTTTTTTAAATGTATTTTTGAGCAATAAAATCAGGTGTAAGAGTATAAATGTACCCTGAGTTTGTAGTTGTACTGTGAAACATTTCAAGCACAGTAATAACTCTATGGAGACCAGTATGTGGCCCAGACCCTTTACGAGAAAAGCTCCTCACTGCTCGTTTGTGCCTAAGCTGAAGTAGTGAGTGCACTCGTGTCTGATGAACTGCTTGTCCTTTGCTCTCATTGACTATCTGATCCTCTCCCCAGTGTTGTGGCTGTTCCAGTGTTAAGAACAAGTTCTCCTTTAATCAAACTGTGCGATGGTTCGGTGAGCTGCAGCCTCCCTATCGCCTCCATTACAGGGGAGTCTGCAGCCAGGAAACAGGTTTTCACTCTGCTCCTGTCCACGTTATTATTGTTGTCCCTGTGAAACCGCCCAAACACACCAAGAATCAGTTACATTTTATACATTTATGAGTTTAACCGTATCAATGTAAACCGTATTTCCCGTCCTTAAAGATGCAGACGTTGCTTTTCTGATGGAGGGTCAGCAGATTTTATTGCTTTGTCTTGAATGTTCCGCAGTATAGCATTAAAAATATATAAGTTTAGCAATTGTTAAGTTTTGGGTTTGGGCTTATACTGCTCAAAAATACCTTAAATACATGCATTTTTACTAGGAATGTAACTATTTAAGACATTGTATTAACAAATACATCAAGACAACAGTTTAAATGGTTTTCCCATGATTCGATATGTATCTCGATAAACGGGTTACGATATTGATTTGATTCTGAAACGTTTTAAGACACAAAAAAAAAATCTCATGTACTTTTTTTCTGCTAATGAGTCTAATATAATAACACTATGATGTTAATGAAACAATATATCATCACATACAATACACGACAGTACAACTCCTGTACAGTTCTAGTTCAGATGTGAAGTTTAGTTCATTTGGTTCAATGATTCACAGCTCAAATTTTTTATTCATTGAAAATAAGAACAGAGCTTTCTCAGGCTGAGTTATATGTGGTAGTGGAGCAACACTATGACACTTTTCCTTCTGTGATGATGATTTGATGATTTCTTTTCCTTCCTTCTTCCTGAGTCTCACTGGGTTCAATGTTTCCCTCCAGCAGCGACAGACAGACGCTCCTCCTCCGGCTCCTGGACACTAAAACTATGTTCTATCACACAGAAATGTCTCAGCAGAGCGTTTTCTGACTAAAACGCATGAGTCTTATAGTCTTATATAGTCGTGTGCGTAAACGAGTGCATTTGATTAAAGCCGATGTGAAGCCAAAAGTGATTAAGTATTTTTTGTCATTCCTGAGTCTATCAATGTGTTAAATAAAGAGTGAGTGAAAGATAAAACCCTCCTCTGTTAGAATATTTCAGCTGTAAATCCCCGTGGAGCTGTTTTCTTGCTGCATCTGAAAAGAACGCTGCGAAAACCAAAATAAATGACCGCACAGAGCACATGGACGGACACGTGTATCGAATCATGACACCAGTATCGATTCCATATTATATCGGATGCCGTTTCATTCCTAATTCTTACTGTGCATGGGCTTGCCTTCCATAGATCTGACTAAACTGTTTCATATCCTGTGAAATGTTCCATAGGCAAAGTAAAGATGGCTCCATGAGGACGAGCAGGGAAAAGAAGGAACAGAAAAGTTCTACAGTTGTCAAAAGTATTGAAAAACAAATCCTACTAAAATAATGGTAATAAAACATTGAATCTATAAACTCATTTGAGCAGGTGTTTACCACATAGGCTAGTGTACACCCATGGATCACTGTGGAACATACCTGGACGACTGAAACATGCCTAAAAAACATGAACAATTGATTTTTTTAAGAGTTTGCAGTGCTCCAAAGTTATTCCTCACTCAGCTTAAGCATTCTGAATTTATAAGAGCTTTTCACAACTTTCAGAGGGGGAGCAGAACAGTAATAAGGATGCTAATAGTGCACTTCATGGTTCTTGCACAACAAAACGCTATAATCAGATGCAGACAGGACACAGCGCACTTATTTGGACCTCAGGAGCTGCATATGTATTAGTATTGGGGTCTGCAACGTTTTTCCTCCGGTGAGCTGCCTTTACAAAACAAAAACTCCAGAGAGCCGCTCGTTTTAGCAGCCGCAAGAAACTGAGATGATTATGAGACAGAGGGCGAGGCTTTGGGAACAATTAGACGCCTATAAAACATAAACCATCGTTCATTTATTAGTGCAAAAGTTGGGCTTCAAAATTAAACTAAGCTGACCACATTTTAAAATAAAAAAACTGGGACATCCCCGTTTTTTGGCAGTTTGTAATAATAAAAGTGTGAAACAAATGTGTAATTAAGCCTAACATGAGTCAGTATAGTCACATTTTCTTTGTGTTTTGGTCATTTTTAAGCAGCTTTTCTGTATTTTACCTGTGTTTTGTGCCTCTTTTTACTGTTCCCAGTGTCAAAAATAGGGACATCAGACACATTTCTTGTTTTTGTATAAATCTGACGGAACAGGGTGACACAGGGCTTAAAACTGGGACTGTCTCGGGTAAACAGGGACGTCTGGTCACCCTAAATTAACCACATTTTTGTTATTCAGTGCAATGGTATCATTCTGAAATCTCATGGCGAGCTAAAACTTTTTCTGCTATTAATGCAGCTGTTAAGGACCCAAATGGATTTTTTTATGGTACAAGCATGAAACATTCCCAGATAACTAATATTTCTGGATGTGGAACCAAGTCTAATTTAACTGGAGCTGAGAACTGCAAATATCACAAAATGTACTACAAGAAAATGGGACTGGGATAAAAAATCCTGCCTAATCACTTTCTTGACTTTACTCTGATTTGTAGGGATGAACTGACACTGGTATCGGCCTGATATTTCCATAATATACTCGTACTCGTTAAACATTTGCAGATACCACACACCGATACCACAATGACACAACACATTCCACAGTTTCCCGGTTTCAGTATCGGAATAAGCCAGTATCCTGGTGATGAGAAACCAGAGCAACATAAATAAAGCGTCTGTAGCGACATCAGTGAAAGAGCTGCTGCACTCGTCTGATCTCTGAAAAGTTTAACATGAACCATCTCCAACACGATATACGCACAGAACAGACTCACCATCAGCAGAACATCCCTCTGTCACAAAAAGAACACTCATATTCCACTGAGTCGTGTCTTTTAGTCAAGGCAACAAACTAGTGTAGTGATGGGGGCAAGTTCTGAACTTCCACGTAAAACACCAATTTGCTTCACACTGAAGAAGCTGAACACCACTTTAACCCATCTGACAACAGCCACGAGTCTAACAAACAAAACGCTCTGCCTGGTTCACTCATTAGTGTCTGGAAACGTTAGAAAACAACTTTATAAGCACCTCACACTTCCCTCTGCTGATTTCCCACTGCACAGGCCAAAGCCCAAAAGACTTGATCGTCGATGTCGTTTCTAATCCCATTTATTTACCAGTGAATTAAATTTTTAGAAAAATGCTAAAAAAAATACATTCCCGAACTATTTTTTTCAACAACTTTGAGTTTTTCTTCTTCTCCACCATCAGTAGTCGATCCTCAGATGGGTTAAAGTGGTGTTAAGCTTCTTCAGTCTGAAGCAAATTGGTGTTTTATGTGGAAGTTCAGAACTTGCCCCCATCACTGCACTAGTTTGTTGCCTTGACAGACTCACTGCCACAGTGAGATCTCCACCGAGGAAACACTGATCTGTGCCGTTTTTTGGCTTCTGACTGTGTACGAGCACCTCTAGCAACAGACTTTAGCTTCAATCGTGCCGGAGTTCCCCTTTAACAAAACCAACCCTCTCTCAGCCACTCAAGTTTTAAGCCTCTTTTCGAGCCTCCGCTGAGGTATTAATAAAGGCAGGAGAGATTTGTTTTTCGGTGCCATGGCAAATGTGGCATCCATCTTGTGAGTTGAGGAAGAGCATTATCCTAAGTCTAAGATTAGGGTTTAATGGAAGAGGCTTTTAATGTTTCTTCACTAGCGCAGGGCTAATCTATCTTGGGCAGTACACATTTCTAGCTTCTTTCAGATGACTACCTTTGAAACTTTTCTACTATTAGTGGAGCTGTTAAGGACCAAAATAGTTTTTTTTATGATTAAAGCATAAAACATTCCCAGATTACTAACACCCTCAGGATCTTTTCTAGCAGACGACTTGGTCCTGCTCAGTCCTTATAGGTCTGGGCTGCAATAAATAAAGTTGAAGGTGTGTTCTAGGTTTGGTATAGAGTGTGATATAAAATATAACGCCAAGAAAAGTAAAACAAGAGCTCCGCCAGCGGGGCAAAATACGCCCGTAATAATCAATAGGGAAATCTGGCTCTTGCAGTAGGAGTATGAGTATGACATCATCACATTCTAGAATCGGAATTCCACCAATCAGATTGCAGCAACAGAACTTAAAGACACTACAAAGCTTTAATATGTCAAAGCTCAAAGAAGCAGAGAATGTGGGTTGTTCTCGCTTTCAGCAGCAGAACATTTGAGAAGAGAGTTCAGATCTACGGCATGTAACATAAAAGGACAGAGATGGAAGATAAAAAGACAGAGATGGAAACGATCACAGTTAGCAAGAGCGACGGGCAGGTTTTCGCAAAGGGTCAGGCCGTGACCTTGACCTTTGACCCTGTGACCTTGAAATCAATCGGGAACATCCTTGACCCATGGGGTGTCCAGCCATGAAGTTTGACATTCCTAGGTGAGACGGTTGTCGAGTTAGAGCGCGGACAAAGCTTCAAAGACTTCAAAGCTTTGAAGTGTCCACAGACGGACAGACGGACAGACGGACGGACAGCGCCATACCATAATACGTCCCGTCTTATTACAACGGGCGTATAATAATGCATCAGTTTTATATAGCGCTTTTCTGGACACTCAAAGACGCTTTACAGAGCATTATTCATTCACTCCAGACCCGGTGGGGGTAAGCTACTATTGTAGCCACAGCTGCCCTGGGGCAGACTGACGGAAGCAAGGCTGCCAATCTGCGCCATCAGCCCCTCCGACCATCACCAACACTCACGCACACACCACTTTCATACTAGGCAATGTGGGTGATGTGCCTTGCCTCAGGACACGACAGTTTTTGCGACTGACGCCCCACTGTGGCACCTGGAATTCCTTGTGGTCTCCCATCCAAGTACTAACCAGGCCCGGCCCTGCTTAGCTTCTGAGATCTGACGGGATCAGGCTTTGACGAGCCGGTATGGAGCTGATTCATCATAACTGATGAATCAGCTAAACTTCCCCATCAGTGGTTGTGATATAATGACATGACAGTCAGAGACAGTCCTTAGCAGGATGCATGTTTCAGCTGCTGCTGCAGAAGAGTGGAAAAACAGATTTATACTTTGGAGTTTACTTTGGTAACACAAATTATCGGCAAATCAGACCAAACACAGTATTATGTGCAATTCATGATTAACATGTCCTCGGTTTATTCAAATTTGTCTGTATTTAATGATGGTAGTGAAAGAAGGTAAATGTGTAGAAAAGAGGATGATTTTCTTATTAATGAAATGATGAGTAAAGGTTTCAAAGGTTAAATACAGTGGTCAGTCCAGGGCAGAGTGAAGTGCTCTCCCTCCAGCTCGCTCTTCATAGTGGAGTTGAAATGTCTCACCTGGTCCCAAGTAAAGTGATTTTTCCAATCTCCACTGATGCCTGAAACACAAATCATGTCCATAAAACTAAGGCATAGTTGCATAAATAAAATAATTTGTATTAGCCATTTTTATGAACATCTAATAAGTTAAGAGAGGATAAAACAGAGGATAACAAGAGCTCCGCCAAGAAGCAGAGAATGTGGGTTGTTTTCGCTTTCAGCAGCAGAACATTTGAGAAGAGAGTTCAGGTCTTTCATGAAGACAAAGCTTCAAAGACTTCAAAGCTTTGAAGTGTCCACGGACAGACGGACGGACAGACGGACGGACGGACGGACAGCGCCATACCATAATACGTCCCGTCTTACACAACGGGCGTATAAAAACATTAAACCATCTCTAAAGATCTGTAAGTGCCATATCATATTTCAGAAAGATAATTAAATGCTGCATGGAAGTGAGACTTAACCCTAAACACTGATCATAGGAACGGTTATGTTTATATAAAAGACAATAAATTAGTTTTCAAAAGATCCGAGCTGAATATGGTGGTTCCTTCTGAATATGTATAAGGAAAAAGGCATGTGAAATTTGCAGCACTATGCCAGGGGAATAAAAATGAAAATATATATTAAAATATTTGTAAGAAAAATGCCATGTCTGGAAAAAAAAAAAAAAAAAAAAAAAAACTTGAATTACACAATGCACCTTTAAGTGTTTTTGTCCTGCAGATGCTCTTCTCCATGGACAGACAGAGCCCCCGGTTTGGAGAAAGCGCTCGTTCAGGTCATTTCTAGGTAGTACATTTCATTTAATGGCCTTGTTATTAAATTAAATTACTTAAATTTTCTTCCATTGTCCACACTGAAGCTCACTGTGTGTGTTATCCCCTTGGCACAATCTTAAACGCCTTCTTTTAAACACTTAATTCCAATTGCAATACATATGATTCTAAAGAAAGAAAGAATGAAATAAGCTCGGACAGGTTTACACAGCCTTATAATAATGCACTATGACCTGACTCCATTTTGTAATTGCTGTATTGTATTTGCACTATCTGTATTTTGTGTTACTGTTTGTCTTTATAAGATTCAGCTAAACTAAGAAACTTTTATACATATTTTTGCTTGAAAAACGTACTTAAATTAGGGACAGGATTAGGAAGGATCAGACACTGAACCTCATGTCTGAATTGTCCAGATGTATTTGTTATAATCTTAAATGCCTTTTTAAAATCTCTATTTATGAACGCTTTGTTTACCACATTGATCGTTGTCTTCTAACTCTGCTGTGAAGTATTATTTCTTTTTTTCTAATACCATACATATGACTCTAAATTAGACATAAGCGTCAGTACTTTTACACTGTACCCAATTGTTGTGCACTGAGATGATTTTATTTTGTAGGTACTTAGCTAAATTCATAAGGTAACTTTATTTCTATAGCACTTTTCACAGACACATGTCCCCAAAGACGCTTTACACAGCATTATGTACACACATTCTCCATTCACTGCGGACCTGGTGGTGTAAACTACTGTTGTAGCCACAGCCGCCCTGGGGCAGACTGACAGAAGTGAAGCTGCCAATCAGCGCCATGTTTTGGGTTGATGGGGCCACTGTGCCGAGTAAAGAGCGTACGTTTTACATTTTACAAGAGACTGATGTCAAATAAGGCATGGCTATTCTAAATGTACACAACAAAAATATAGAAATATAGTAATATGTATATAAAGTAGTGCTGTCAAAAATATTGCGCTGTTTTTAATGCTGTTCATTTTTTTAGCGTGATATTAACGCACTTTGTGACTCAGTGGACTAGTTTTGCTGTGGCCACTGCTGTAATGTTAGAAAAACTACAGTCCCGGTTGGAGGAGGTGGGCCATTGAACAGCACACCTGCGCACGCCAATGCCCCGCACAAGGAAAACACGAAACAAAGTCCACTTCAAAACCTACGGCGAATCCACGTCAAGGACCATGGACAGCGAGACAAACACACGGAGGAGCGCCGCAGCAGGACCCACACCCGCACCACCACACAATACACTTCTTATGCCTCTGGACCCACCCTCTCCACCAAAACCACCAGCTCCTCCGCGCGGCCCGTAAACAGTGCCGTGCGACGCTGCCCTGGCTGCAGCCCGACAGGCGCGAACGAGGCCCACAGAACCCCAGACAACCGAACACGGCACGGCCCAAAAGCTCCAGCTCGAGTGCGCCCCGAGTACAGCAGGTGTTGGGGCGACAAACACAGTCGCACTAACTGCAGATCACTGGATGTTCCTCAGTCACGAGAACTCAGGTTCACAGCACATTATTTCACAAATTATGTGACTGTTCTGAAGAGGCACTTTCCTCACACTGATGCAGAACACAAAGTCTCACTGACGATTGTTCTGATTTGCAGTAAAAAAAACAAAAATAAAAAGTATTAAAATGATGATTCAAGGGACAAAAAAAGTGTGATTAATTTGCAATTAATCGCGAGTTAACTATGACATTCATGAGATTAGACACGATTAAACATTTGAATCGACAGACAGCACTGATATAAAGAGATCATAAGGAGCTGTAGTTGGACGGGGCGTTCTTGTTTACAAAGCCAGTGTCAGAAGTGAAGTAGGAGTTTATAGACCGCAGCAGGATTAAGTGGTCCATGTGAAATCACACTGATCCTATTTTCACAGGAACACTATAGCCAGAAGCTGATGTAGTGCGATGTAATACAAGAAATGATTTATCAGCTCAAACGCACAGCAGGAGATCAGACTCTCTCGGAAAAAACAACAAACAGAATTGTAAAAGTGAAGACTGAATTGTAGAAGCACATGAAGCAAGAAACACGAGGGAAAGAAAGTAGCTGAGGAGGGAGACAGCGGGAAGGGCAATACAGATATACCGAGTGTACCAAAAAATATCATTTCACAGGCTGATAATTTTGGGAGTTCTTGTTAAAATAACCTCAAATTTTCACACAAAAACAGAAGAAACAGATCAAAATTTTATATTTAATGTTTTCAGGTTGAGCCGTTCACTCCCAAAAGAGAAGTAATAATAATCATAATATGTTTATTCGGATACAAATACAAATAATAATAGCCAAAATATATATAAATAATTCTGAAATAATTCTGAAAAGGGGTGGGGAGAAGCAAGAGCCCATTTGCCCCCAACCCCTTTTACAGTCACCACCAGAAGTCATTTTGCGTCTTGGAATCTGCTCGCACAAAGTCACCCAAGACTGTGCAGACTTTAATGCAAAATTTGGAAAAACTTCACCAACAAATTTAGTCTCGGTACAAAAAATGTGAAGAGGAAGATGCTTATTCAAGGGTAAAGGATCTGGACCGACATCAACATCATCACTGAGCTCGACTTAGTAGTTTTTCAAGATAATCGCTTTTAAAATTATGTCAATTTTTCAGTCCCCTAATAAGAAAGAGAGAGAATGAAGACAATGCTCTAGTTTGAACTGCATTCTTGCCGTTTTAAAAAAGCAGCAACAGCTGAACCTGCTTTACCGCTGCCTTAAAGGGACAGTTCAGGATTTCTGACATGAATCTGTACGTCCCCGTCAGCAGAGTCGCATCAACACTGACTTACCTCCCGACAGCGTCCGGTGAGCCGAGTTGTTCCCCGGTTTTGGTGCTGACAAAAGTGTCCGGCGAGTTGTCTGTGGTCATGAAAATAAAGTGTTTTTCGTCTCAAAACAAAAGTGCTCAAAAGAGTGAGACATGTGCATCATAAAACCGTTAGATCTCATAATAATCACTTGGTGTTATTTTCTCTCCGTTCGTATCACTGCGCTGCTGATGGGGACACCATACAAATTCATGTAAAAAAAAAAAACTATCCCTTTAACCTGCACACAGACGACACATCCAGGTTTTCCTCATTCTCAGTATATGAAAGCTCAGGCCTCAGAACCTCCAGAATTCCCTCACTGAGCTGCACAGGCTGCACTCGCACTGCAATTGGCTGCAGGTGCCGGGGTTTAGGTCGTGACCGTTCATCCAAATGAGAGAATCATCACAATACTAAAATGTCAAACACAATTTTGATATTAGGAAGATTACATTTCTTCAACATGTAAGTAAATATAGTGCAGTGGGAGGAGATAGGAGGCAGGTGAAAACAGACCCCAGTAATAATGAACCCAGTCCACAAAACCGCCCTATTAATCCAGTTTGTGGTGTTATTTGAAAGTAAAAAGGCGAAACTTGTTCCTCGCGTGTGTTTTGTTTACGTCCACAGAGTAAAGCTGCAGATTAGCGACAGTGACTCTACTTCCTGTGGACTTTATCTCTTTTCTGCTTTAAAAATCCTGTATCTGCAGTATTGCTCCACATTTCACTAATAATAATAACACAGTTTGGACTTTTTAGTCTCATAAGTTTCTCCTCGTGTCTGTGGTGTTTGCGCTTTTTGTCGCACGTTTAAGACTGAAAAATCCTCTCGTGTGTTAAGGGGCCTTAACTCTGAAAAGTCAAAAATTGTAAAAAGTCTTTCAGACGGATGCAGCGCTCGTGAAATTGCAGATATTGGGAGGTGATCACAAAACCATCACACGTTTTGTTTGATGGTTTGTGCGTTAAGAGTGTGAATGAAACAAAACACGATGCCAGGTCTGTTTTTAATGAGGAAACAACATTATAACATAGGTAGAAAATAGCGTAATATGAGCCGTTTAATACGACTGTGAGGTTAATAATTCTGTTTAGGAAAAAGACTGATTTTGTGCTGTTCATGTGAGGATTTTCAGCATTCATATTTGCCCTGACTGGCACTTTTTACAACCCCCAACCCCACCTGTCGTCTCAAACCAAGCAAATTAACTAAAATCAACACAACCTGAAGCTTGAATCACATTACTGTATGCCTGAGAAAATGAATGCGTAGAACCTCTCAAACGTTTCATTAGGCTTCTTCAGTCCTCTCAGTAATGGGTTTTGGACAAAATGTGTTTGAAATGTGGATTTATTGGAGCGGCCTCTTTAAATAAGTACAGTCTTTGAAATGAATAGGCCCCAAAAAGACTCTTTTCATCTCCCTTTGAGCTACAGATGGAAAAAAACACAAAATCCAGTCTATTGACGGAACTGACCGTGTTTTTATACGCCCGTTAAAACACGGGACGTATTATGGTATGGCGCTGTCCGTCCGTCCGTCCGTCTGTGGACACTTCAAAGCTTTGAAGTCTTTGAAGCTTTGTCTTCATGAAGAGGCAAAACATGTGGGGCATGCGCCGATATATATAAGGTATACTGTATTTGTGTATTTTATTGTTATTATACGCCCGTTGTAAGACGGGACGTATTATGGTATGGCGCTGATAGTGTATAAAAAAACAATGAACAACAACAAAACTGAACACTTTTTTGCAGTTAATAGATGCTTTTGTTTAAATGAGTGCGCATCTACTCCTCAGTGGAATCGTCATGAGGAGGAGGGCGGGGCGGGGCAAAGTCGGCCATGTTGGGAAGGTCAAACACCACACAGCAGCTCAGGGCATAACGAGGGATCTCCATGTCCCGCACCTGAGTCCAAACTCCGGTCCTTGCATCAAAACATTCAGCACAACGAAGGGTGAACCGATTGTACCCGCCTACAACATATAGCTGATTGTCAACAACCTCGATGCCAAAGTAGCTGCGCCTGGTCCGCATCTTGGGTAGGGGGCGCCACGTGTTGGTTGCGGGGTTATAGGCTTCAACAGTGTTCAAATGTAAATCCCCATTAAACCCACCAACAGCGTAGATTTCATTGGCATAGGCGATGACACTGAGCCCAGAGCGCATGGTGGACATATCCGCTATCATGGTCCACTGTTCGGTTAGTGGGTTGTAAGTCTCAGCTGATGCCAGGCAATGTTCACCATTAAAACCTCCACAAATGTAGATCTTTCCATTGTACACTGTGCTGCTGGCTTCGCTCCTCTGTTCGTTCATAGGTGAAATCATGGTCCACTGATTGGTCACTGGCAAGTACCTTTCGGCTGTCTTCAGCCTGTCCAGTCCATCGAACCCGCCTATCGCGTAGATCAAACCATCCAGCAAAGTCACACTAATGTAGCACCTATGTGAATGCATGGGTGCCATTTCTTGCCACGTGTGAATTGCCAGGTCGTACTTGCAGGTAGTGTTGAGCTCGTGATTGCCGTCAAACCCTCCAATCACGTACACAGATCCATTAAGGAACACTGTGCCGTGATAGGCTCTTGGAGTCCAGTCATCATTAGCCACACCCACCCAGCGATCGGTGAGGTTGTCATAGACTTCAATTCTGTTGGTTGTTCTGTTTCGGCTATAGCCACCAATAACCATAAGCACCGCACTGGGCAGCCTTGGAGTGGCTAGACGAGTGGGGGGCAGGGAGGCATTGTGCCTCCTAGCTCTTTCATCCAACATCACCTTTATGATCTTCTCCTCCACAATCTTCCAGTTATGAATGTAGTGGGACAGGTTATATCTAATCATGCACTGAGAGAAGTAATCAACAGGGATCAGACCCAGACGGAGTTTTAGTAGGAGGTCGGCCAAGTAGTGGTTCCTTTCCTCAGGAGCATGTAAAATCCATCTGATGACTGCCACTAACACGGTGGTCTCCTCCTTCACGTTCAGCCGATCATCATCAATGACTGAACACAGGTCTTCCCTGGAGAGCTGGAAGAATTCTTCAGAGCTGGTCACCACCTCTTCGAAATGCTTCAGGACGTATAAGAAGGCTTGTTTCCTCAGCTGGGGGTAGTAGTACTTGTTTGAGATACCCCATACAGTGATGCAGTTACTGGGGGACATTTGCTCCTTCATGACCTGACAGCAGACTTCGGTAATGCCGCTCACATCTAAGTAGTCAGCAGCTATAAAGAGCTCCTGGAGGTTTTCCTGGGTGATGTGCACCACCCCGGTGTAGCAGTAGTCCAGGATAATCTTCATGATATCAGCTGACACATTGGAGATCTCAAACACCTGGCAGTCAGGGCTGGACCTGTCAGTGAAGAGGCTTTTAAAGTATGTGCTGCAGCTACACAGAACCAGTTTGTGTGCTGGGAATTGCACGCCGGCCACGTTGAGCAAAGCATCGCACAACTTCTGCTCCCTCCTCAATTCCTCGAACACAGTGTTCATGTTTGGTTTTGTATTTGAAAATGGATATCTTTGCACAGAGACATGTCTGTCTCTGTGCCCTCTCACAGTGAAAGTGAAGCCTCTTATACTGAGGATCAAAGCTAAAAGCTTTGTGGCGTGATTCGTATCCATGGATCTCTACTTAGTTTTGGAAGCTTTAATGTGTCAAAGCTCAAAGAAGCAGAGAATGTGGGTTGTTCTCAATGTTATTGAGAACAACATTTGAGAAGAGAGTTCAGATAAAAGGACAGAGATGGAAGATAAAAAGACAGAGATGGAAACGATCACAGTTAGCAAGAGCGACGGGCAGGTTTTCGCAAAGAGTCGGGCCGTGACCTTGACCTTTGACCCTGTGACCTTGGAATCAATAGGAAACATCCTTGACCCATGGGGTGTCCAAGACAAAGCTTCAAAGACTTCAAAGCTTTGAAGTGTCCACAGACGGACGGACGGACAGACAGACGGACGGACAGCGCCATACCATAATACATAAGTCTTAGAACGGGCGTATAAAAATGGCTGTGACATTTCTGAATCCCACTGATAAAACCCAGAGTCCAATTTTGTCCAATGTTGTTTCCTCATCACAAACAGACAAATACCTATCAAATAAAGAATAAATAAAAAAAATAATAATAATTAAAGCCGCAAGCGGCATCGAACGGCCCTCGCGGGCCGCGCATCGCACTCGGCCGACCCGACCCGCCCCACACACTGAGTCCAGCCCATTGCGCCCAATAAACGCCACCCCTAGCAAATGCCATGCCCAGCACCAGAAAAATTTCATAGTGCACTTTATTCATTTATTCTTTTAGGAGTCTTTGCGCCCCTGCTGGCCAACCGTGAAAAATGTCCCATGTCAGTAATATATGTTTTTGCTTATAGCTATTCACAGAATTTAAGTGGCAAATTTGGTCCAAATCTAGTAATGTTGGCGTTTCACGCCTATGTTAGGGGGCGCTATAGTGTAATTTTTCATATGCATAGTGTATTATATTCAGGCCGAGATCACGCATCAGTGATTCAATTTTCAGCATGACCAGACTAAGCTCGTGCATGTGGTATTTGCTTAAATATTTGGGGGGGGGGAGTCTTTGCATCCCTGCTGGCCAAGAGTGGAAAATTTCCCATGTTTGTAATGTCTGTCTAAACCATAGACTGCATAAAAGAAGTGGACTAAGTGTGCGTGACGTCACCCATAGTTTAGCGCCGCTCAAATGAGGCTTGTGATGCTAACAGTTACAGGAGCGAATCAGGAGTCAGGCTCTATGTTATGAATAAAGCTTTTTTTGACAAAATAGCGGGGGAAAAAATCAGGATCATGCAGAGCGGGTTCATACGAACATTTTAAGACCAAAATGAAGAGGCTCACAGCAATAGGTCCAGAGAGAGGAGCGATCAGATCCCAATGCAAGTCAGTGGGAAAAAGGGAGAGAAGGAGCCGGAAGAGTCTCCTGGCACACTTCCTATTTGGCATGCGGCGGCTAACGGGATAGCTATGTCCACTCATATATACGGTCTATGGTCTAAACCAGGACTGAAGCAGGTCTAAACAATTATAACAGTTATTATTAGTAATGATTTACAGTTTGTTTACTGTTTACTTGAGCAGTCAGTATTGTACCATATAGCATACATAAGGTGAGGAGCATTTTTGGGAGAAAGAAGTACTGCATTTTATCATTCTAACATGTGACATTTCATGAAAAAATCATCATCTATATATATATATATATATATATATATATATATATATATATATATATATGATGTCATAATATACACATTAGATGGGTAAATTTAATCCCTACATAAACTTTGGGTCATCCTTATTATAATATTTTCCTAATTTACAGTATTTTTTTAATCACTTTTAAGTTACAGCCTTTGAAATTAAAATTAGGGTTAAATAACTGCATGCATATGGTGTCATTCTAAATCATTTAAATCCTCAATGATATTAAAATAATTTCTAATTATTTATATGTTTTAACTGAATAAAATGTGCAGTTGTGCATGTTTATTAGTGTATTAGATGTGATTGGGTCGTGATCCAGTGTACTTTCAAAACCAGAGCAAAGTCACTCCTGATTGGCCAAGACACACATCAAAGGAGAGAAGTGCCGGTTTCCTAGGCTCCTGATTGGCTGAGAGATCACCCCACTGATGACGCAGCAGTAGGCTTTAAATAGAGGTGCGCAGACATCCGTCTCCTGCCACTCTGTGCCTCGTTTACGAAGTCAGAGCTGCATTTTCTACTGCTTTGGATTTATATTTGCGATCATCGGATCACCGGATTACTGTTTTGTCGCTTGTCTTTTGTCTGTGAACATTTGTACATCCTTGTAAGTCCTTGGACTTTGATTGACTGAGGACATCGTGGTGATCCTTTGCCTTTTGTCATTTGAAGACCGCCTGGGATCTCCGGATCAAGGTAGGATCATGACTTTTTTACTTTACACTGCTGGTTAAATCAAATGTTTGGTGAAGTAAAGCTGCTTTGTTAATGGAATTTAGCTCCATTGACAATGAATTGTCTATTGTCTGAAAGTTCTGCTGTCTGTCAGAAAGCAGTATGCCAGGGGCGGGAAATTGTTGCTAGGCAGATTAGACTTAGTCTAGACCTGGTCTAGTTTCGTGCGTGCGCGTGAGTATGTATGTGGGGAATGTATTTTTACTCTGTGTAATGATCGATTTCAATCTCATACAATAAGCGATCTTGTAAAAATACATGTAAGAGCGCCCAGAGCATCGCGGCTGCTCACGGGTCACCGCAGCGGCTCATGGGGCACCGGCCTGTGGCGAACAGCGCGGCTCACGGGGCACCGCGGCTGCTCACGGGGCACCGCTGCTCACGGGGCACCGCTGCTCACGGGGCACCGCTGCTCACGGGGCACCGCTGCTCACGGGGCACCGCTGCTCACGGGGCACCGCTGCTCACGGGGCACCGCTGCTCACGGGGCACCGCTGCTCACGGGGCACCGCTGCTCACGGGGCACCGCTGCTCACGGGGCACCGCGGCCGTAACGCGCGGAGCTCGTCAGTACAGGGTGTGTGGCTCGGTTAACTGTGTGTAGCTGGAGTGGCTCTTGTGAGAACAGAACTGAACCTGAGTTCTTGATGGCAGGAGCCTCGTTGCCTGTGCGTTTTTTTTTTTCGCCTAGCGGCAGAGGGGATTCTTAGTTCTGCTAAATAATTTAATTTTGTTAAATAATTCTGGGTCTGATTGAGACGTTATCTAGACCTGGTCTAGTTTTGTGTGTGCGCTGTGTGCGTGCATCTATGTATGTGAGTGCATATATGTGTGTGCGTGTATGTGTGCGTGAGTGCATGTGTGTGCGTGTGCGTGCATTTATGTATGTATGTGTGTGCGTGTATGTATATGTGTGTATATAAGTGTGTATGTGTGGTTGTGTATGTGTGTGTAGTTGTGTATGTGTGTGTGTAGTATGTGTGCGTGTATGGGTGTGTGTTCGTATGTATGTCTGGCTTGACCAATCAGAAAACAGTTTGGCAAAAGCGGAAACTGTCGCTATGCAGTTTCTGGGGCAGTACGCTTTGTTTTAGTGTCCTTGGTTTTGTGTGTCTGAGAACAGAGCGTATCACCAACAGTTTTACTTATGTTCTGATTAAGTCCAGGTCTAGTCCATGTCTTAAATGGTTCTGGTGTAGACCTGGGTAGTCCTGCTCTGGGTCTAGTCCGAGTGTAGGTAGATCTAGTCTGGGTCTGGAGTTGACTAGACCTGGTTTAGACCTGATCCTGATCTGGTTTAGACCTGCTGTGTGTCATTGTGTTCGTTTAGTTGGATGTACATGGCTCTGGTGTAGTCCTTTTTCAGTCAGATCCTGGTGTTGAAGGGGTTTGAAGTAGACATGATTAAAATATTATCTTTTTTATAATTTACTGGACTGTCTGACCTGTTGTACTCACAGACCGTAAATATGAGTGGATTAAGTGAGTGTGACGTCACCCACAGCTGCTCAGCGCCGCTCAAATGAGTCTTGTGATGCTAACGGTTACAGGAGTGAATCTGGAGCCAGGTTATGAATAGGTTTTTAGCGAAGAAAAAAATCAGGATCACGTGTTCAAACGGGTTCATATGAACATTTGAAGACCAAAATGACGCAGGCTCAGTGCAGCAGGTATAGAGAGAGGGACAATAAGATCTCAATGTAAGTCAATGGGAAAAGGGAGAGAAATGAGCTGGAGCCCACTAATAAATATAATAATAAATAAATAAGAATGTGTCCAAAAGGTCCTACTTTGATCATGGTTTATTTTCACACAGACTTTTTTGGCTTTTAAAGGTCCTCTGTTTTTCTCATAAGTATGTAATATTGATATGCATTGTTAAAAAGGAAAAGACAGTAAGTGAGGTAATGTACTCTTGTGTTTGACCTGTTCTCCTTGTTTATTCCTGGTTTAAATTTCCTCCTAGTTTACTCCTGGTTTGCAACTTGTTTAGTTCTAGTTTAGTTGTTGCTTTATTTTTGTGTATGTGCTGTGCAAAGTGCAATCTTATTTGGTCTCGGATGTTTTCTGCATGTAGTTCAGCCCTGTTTTTGAAGTTGTGATTCTACTCCTGGTATAACCTTGTATTTTAGTTTTTTTCTCGTTCTGGTTCTTGTAGTCCTAGTTTAGGTTTAATTTAGTCCTAATTAGTTGCAATACTAGTCCTGGCTTTTTGGTTCTCATTTACTCCTGCTTTATTATAATATTCAGTATTTTCTGCTCATTCCTGACTTAGTTCTGGTTTAGTTATATCATTAAGTTGTGTAGCTAAAGGTTGCAATATTTAGTCTTAGTCCTTTATTGTGACTAATGTGTACACCAGTGACTCTTGCTTTTAACATTTTATGTATGTTTTCAGATGCCTCGTCGAAAGGGACATCTTAAGTCCATTAAGGCCGAGGAAGAGGCGAGAGGACCAGCTCATGTCGCTGCCCTCCTTCGCCTCTCCCCAGCCCTGAGCCCATCATTCGTGATGTTTATATTTTATTTATTCTATACATTTTGACCCGCCTCTACAAGCTTGTGTTTTGTTAATTCCTTTGTAGGCCATGGTACTGGTTCTCGGCATTCTGTGCGGAAGCAGAACTGGAAGACTTCCCCCGTCACCGGAAGGCCTTACAAGTTGTTCATTCCGCCAGAGTGTCCCGATAAGAAGGTTTGTTTTCATATAAATTGGCGGTTTTTGTATTCTAAAATGAGATTTCATGCTACCACAGACATTCACTAAGAATGAGCGAAAAGCATTTGTTGTGGAATATTAAAGGTGCAGTGTTTTTCTGGAAGGGGGCACATGCCCGTCTGTCTTGCTTTGTCTGCAATGTTCCACAGTATAGCAGTAAACGTGCCTATTTTGCATTTATATAATTAGGGGTGAATTAGTAAAAAAGAAAAATTCATGTTTAAAATCAATTTTAAATGCATGCATTCTTACTGGGAGAGGGGTGGCCTCTCCAGACACTTGCCCTGTTAGAAAGGTCAGAAATGCTTTATATCATACTGTAGACTATAGCAAAAAAGCAACCTTTAATTACATTATTTATGACTAAAGCATATGTACAGTTTAGGTAATAGACTTTCCAACAGAAGGATTACAGAGTGCACTTGTTTTGTTTTGTTGTCTCTAGTTCGTTCTGATTGTCGGGCACTCTCATCTACGAGCTATCGTGGATGGGTTCGTGCCGATGCCAGAGGGATGTCTTTCCTTTGGCTTCAGTTCGACCCTGGAGGTTCTGCACGTGACATCCACCGAGAGCTGGCCGCGACCGCGCTGACCAGAGGTGAGCTAGTAATGAAAATATTGTGTTTTTGAACCTACAAAATTGAATAATTGTTTTGATAATGTCCTGAAATAGTTTGAATTTGCTGAATCCAAATTTTTAAAGGTGCCCTATGTAACTTTTTTGGTGCAGGTTAAGATACCTGCTTGTCTTCACGGAGATATTCTTTTGTTTCTTGGAATGTCCCACCATATGGCATTAAAGCTCATTCATCTTACATTTTTATTGCACAGAAGTACATCTGATTTGTACCTGGTGATGTTGCCTGTGTCCAAGGAAAGAGATGGCCATCCAGACAAAACAAAAACATCTCCATGGAGACAAGTGGGAGGCATCCCTCCACCACAAATGTTACATAGTGTTTCTTTAAAAAAAAAAAGCTTTAATTCAGCATATTTAAGAAGATAATTTAAACAAATGATCTTAATTTATTGGTACAACAAAACATGTGTAATGCCATTTTGTTGATTATCTCAATGTCCATGTGTTTAAATGATTTCTTGGGAATTAAAGTTTTTGATTTTCATAGAGCCTGCTCTGGTCTGCCTGCTCTCCCGTGCAATAACCTTCACGCCAGCCAAGCACTGTTGATGAGGCTGCAGCTGAGTTCGGCCGACTCCTGGCCTATAGTCTGCAGCCGCTGGCAGAGGGTATATTTTTAATTATTATTATTTTTTGCTTGTTTGATATTTCACAGTATGTTAACGTGTTAATGTTTCACATAGGTCTGTGTCATGGATTTTCCGAATCGCCTGGTTGATGATTTGGAAGTCCAGACCCTCCTGAGACAGGAGTACCACCGGTCTCAGCGCATGGGTATAATAATGTTTCAAATGTTTGTTCAATACTTTAGAACACTTTCTTTTGAACAGTGTTGCATGTGTCCCCTTTATATTTAATACAATGGTTTAGTGATGTGCTTATGTTTTCAAAGGAATCCGCTTTTTCCCTGTGGCTGAGCAGTTTCCGATGGATCGCCTGGAGCTGTGGAGCTGGGACGGCGTAAGTTCAGTGTTCTTATTTGTTCATTTGTGTTTGGCTCTGCACTGCCCCCTGTGTGCCAGCTTTAACAGGGTCACATTCAGCACATTTTCTAATTAAGATGAGATCAAACTTCTATCTCCTCCCTAATGGGTTAAAACACAATCTTAAATCTGAGTTTATATTATTGTTGAATGGTTGATTTACCCTTACTAATTTTTAATGGATGTTTGCTTATATTCTTAATGTTTCAGGTCCATCTGAGCGACAGCCATGGGATGGGGATCTATGCCCAGCTGCTGTGGCAGGCTTGCTACACGCAGCTACAGACACCGGATCCCGCTGCCCCGGTGTCTCCTCCCCCATCCCACCCCCGACCTGCCACCAGGAGGGTTAAGCCAAGAGTGGTGGTGACTGGACCTGTGCCCGTACCACCCCCACCCCCTACTGAGTGGACACTGGTTGGACGAGGCAGAAAGGTAACAGTGACACAATGTATGAATTGATAGGGTTGATATAGATTGTGCTTTGCTGCAGATCAGTTGCCATGAAATTGTACAAGCATCTAAAACTGTAGCAACTGTTCTATTCAGTACAAAGTGATGTCACAGAATATTCATTGATATTTATTGATTTGAGTATTAGTGAAGTCACATAAAATTTTCCATTGTTTGAAACTCAAACTCAAAACTTTGTTTTTGTTTTTTTAATCAAGCTATGCAAAATCTCATGTTGATGAGTTCAATTTTAAATAGCACATATAAATAGCACGTTAAATTTTAAATAGCACATATACAGTATGGGTGGTGTTTTATTTGAGATGTTTTCAGGCATAAATGGTCATTATTGTGACCCTTTTACTATACCTGGATATATGAAATGCTACAATTATTTAGTTTATTTAATGGCCTTTTTAAATCACAGCTGTTTTAGTGTCCCAATATTGTATCTGGAGGGTGAAACAGTTTTCTATTTCTGTAATTTGGTTCAAATGCTCTTTGTTCCATAGACTCTGTGGCTTTAAAGGTGCCCTTATATTTGCTAATGAAGGGCCCGTCACTTCTTGTATTGCTTTGCCTGCAATGTTTTCAGTATAATCTGATCCAATTTTCATTTATTCTATAGTGTTTTATAGCCAAAGAAACTGGTCTGATAATGTAAACTGCTTGTCGCCATGTAAATTACATAGATAAATATTTGAGTTTTTTAATGGCTGATAGTGTTACCGATGGTTTAGACTTCAGAGAAACCAGTGACAGATATATAGGACTGATTTCGATTATTGTCCATGAAACTCACTCATATCTAATTTTATAATCATAACCTTATAAGAGAGCAATTAATACATATTTTGTACACTTATAAGCACACTAAAGTGTTCAATTTAAGCATTTTATATTTATTCTTTATGCATAGAGATAGAGATTTAGGGCGGATAGCCAATTAATGAAAACAAGTAAATATTGGCTCGATATATCAGCCAAACAATATCTGCATATGTCTGCATTTTAGAATTAAATGTAGAATGCTATGACATTGTATGAACACAACTTATATATTATTCATGCTTTATTGATTTGATTTTTCACAGAAGAACCAGAGCTCTCCTGTGGGAGTCCAGACAGGACTGGTTGAGGTGAGTTTATGACACGACACTAGTCACATAGTTCTGATCCAATGATGCAGACCATAATATGAAAACTTTTGATATATGCACAGGTGGAGCCTGCTTTCTCCACACACTTCTCGCCTCTGGTGTTCAGCCCCGCCATGTTGGTTATGATGGACAAGATCTCTCCATCCAACCTTGGCTCTTTTCCTAAGGAAAAGAAGGTATTTTTACTGTCAAATTGAGTTATGTATAAAAGACTCAGTTTTTGATTTTGCAATTTGTAAAGAAACCACCCTTTTCTTTTCAAAAGACGTCTCAACCAGGACGTCGCAAAGCTGTTGCCCTTAAACGCCAGCCCCAGGGAGCGGTCAAGGCAACGGCTGGGAAGGTGAGCAAGAGGGGCTCACCTTCCAGCTCAACATCCGGGGAGGAGGAGCAGAAGGTGGGTGCAGGATTACAGATATATTCTATGTCTGGCGTATATAACTGACTTGTACATGTTGTTCTGTAGCCTGTTGTGGAGGTGAGGCACCGCCTCTCTCTCACGCCTCCTCTCCCGGTCCGGAGGTGAGACCCTGCTCACCTGTCAGCTCCCCAACTGCATTGGAGGAGGACCAGGTCAGTGTTGTATGTGTTGATGTGTACATGACAAATGTGTGATTTTACTCATCAGTCATGCTTTTATTTCATAGGCGGTTGTGGAGGTGAGAAGCCTTTCCCCTCCTTGCCCCTCCTATGCCGACGTGGTGAAACGTTACACTCCACCCGTCATCTCCACGTCCGGATTGGCACGTAAACGCTTGACACGTGCCAGCTCCACATCCGGGATGGAGGAGAATGTCTCTCGCGAGACAATAAAACCACCTGCCTCAAAGCGCCGTCGCTCCCAGCGGCAGGTGAGCTTGTTTTCTCTTTCCACAGCCTTTGTCCTGTTTTTATTAAAAATGGTGACTAATAGTATATTGTCTTTACAAAGTTTGAGGCAGGACCTACACTGAGGTGAGACCTGTCTCTCCTCCCGCCTCCCTGCCTGAGATGGAACTGGACCAGGTATGAGCTAAGTTTATATAATGGAGTGATGTCATGTGTCTGTGACTGTGAATATAGGGTTAATGTATAATGTTTTTGTAGTGCGGAGAGGTGGAAGTGGCTCCAGGAACATCACTCAGCAGATCCAGAGAGATGTTGACAGACCAGGTGAGATGTCAACAAAATATATATTTGATATTTTACGAGGTAATTCAATTGAGAACGGCTTCTCCTTTACAGTGATGACCTTGGACCTATGTAGCATGTAGATGGGATTTGTATGTATGTATGTATGTATGTATGTATGTATGTACGTACGTATGTACATATACATACACACGTATATACAGACATACATACACATATATATAGACACATACATACATACACACACACACATATATATACATATATGAGAGATTTTTCTACTAGATATAGATATATATGGTAGAAAAATTTAATGGGGTTTGTAGTTTGAAGACACACTAATATTAATTCTCTTTGCATCTTGTAGGCCTTCCCTTCTCCTGAGACCTGTTTGCCGCCTTCTTCTCCACTCCCTCCACCCAGCCTTCCTCATCTGACCAGCCTTCCTCCTTCTTCTGTGACCAGTCAACCTTCTCCGCTCAGCCGTCCACCAGCTGTCCAAGAGGAGAGTTCTTTTGACAAAGGGGACAAAGATAAGTCTTGTTGTGCACAGTGTGATGTAGTGCCTGTTAGTGATAGGGAAAGTCTTCCTTCTGTAATTAGGGGTAGTTTTCATCAGGCGATGATCGGTTCGTGTATGGAGGTGTACAGTGTATGGCAATATCTCTGGTAGCTTTAGCTCAGCATACGGTGTTGAATGTGTTTTCGTGGGATCAGAGGCAGTTAGACAGGGTTTTGATTCTTGGGGATGCACTGTACACCGAGCGTCGGAATCTGGGCTCAATTAGTGGGATTGGGTATTTACTTGTTACAGACTTACCGACTGAGTCTGTTATAGATGGGCAGCGGTTCAGGTTTTCTTTCAGTGAGCCACGTAATGGAGCTGCTAATGTCGTAGAGCATGACTTCATTGAGGCAGGCGATGGGTGACGTTAGATGGTGGTTTAGAGCAGATGTTGGCACAGTACGACACATGTCTTATGACACTCTGTGGTAGTACTTGTGCAGTTATTAAAAACAGTGGTCGGTATGCGGTGGTCGACTCTCACTCGCGTAGTGCTGATGGGTTGGTAGATGCTGATGGCAAAAGTGTAGTAGTGTATTTTAATAGTATGGATGAGCTGTATAGTTATTTTTGTGCATTGGCTGCATGTTATGGTAATTGTGATGAGGATAGTGATGACGTGTCTTTTAAAGAGTTTGAGATCACTGGTGTTAATGTTGTAGCAGAGGATAGTCTGAGGGGCTTAAAGCGCAAAGAGGCCGCAGAAGTGTCTTCTTCTGTGCCCCAAACATGTGTAAGCATGATACTGATGTTGACTTAGATGTGCTGTGCAGCAGTGTTCAGGAGAATGCCCTGTCCTTCAATCCACTTACGGAAAGTGATTGTAAGGACTTGTGCAAACATATTAAGGCTGAGTTTCAGAAGGCTGGTGTTGCAGATCCTAAAACTGTAGGTCTATTAGGCGCACCGTGTCACAAAGACAAAATAGTTGCGGATGGTAATTGTTTCTTTCGGCGATTTCACAGGCCATTAGTGGCACACAAAAATACCATAGGAAAATTAGACTTGCGATTGTGAAACACCTCTTAAATAATCCTTTAAAATATAACACGCTATTGCGCGATGGTTATTCGTCTGTAGAAGACTATATCAGCGCGTCAAACATGCGTAAAGTTGGCACATGGGCCACTGAAGTTGAAATTCATGCGACTGCGGATTATTTAGGTGTTAATGTATTTACATTTTATAATGGACATTGGCTCAAATATGGTTGTACTACCAAGCCTTTGTCATCCAGTGGCATCTATCTTGAAAATGTTAACGGTCATTATGAAAACGTAACTTGCGACCAAAATCCAAAATCCCTCACTTGTTATGAAAGCAGCCAAATGTATCGCTTGTCAGTGGAGGGCTACAATATTAGGCCTACAAAGGTAGCCTTTCAAACACAGGTCAGTCAGGTAAATAAAGACATTGAAATTAATCAAGAACCTGTGTTATCAAAGTATTTACTAAAGAAAAAACAAAAACATCTAAAAAGCACCTACAACAAACACCACCACATGATCAAAGAAATAATGAGAGAAAAGTATTTACAAAATCGAGAAAATGTTAAAGAAAAGAATTTGACACGATACAGGTCTAATTTGGTATATCAACAAAAGCTGAAAGAAGCAACCAAAATAAGAGCTAAACAAATATATAGACATGATGTAGAGTATAGAGAGGGGAAAAGGCTGCAAACAAACATAAATACACAATGAATTTAGAGTATAGGCAGAAAATTAAGTCTGCAATCAATGCTGCAAACAAACATAAATACAGAATGAATATAGAGTATAGGCAGAAAATTAAGTCTGCAATCACACATAAATACAGAATGAATGTAGAGTATAGGCAGAAAATTAAGTCTGCAATCAATGCTGCAAACAAACATAAATATAAAACCAACATAGAATATAGACAAAAACATAAAGCTGCATGTAAAAATAAATACAACATTGATACACATTATCAAAATAAACTTAAAGCAGCAGGCATTAACAAATATAAAGTTAATTTGAAATATCAAAATAAACTTAAAGCAGCAGGCATTAACAAATATAAAGTTAATTTGAAATATCAAAATAAACTTAAAGCAGCTAGCATACAGAAATATAAATTTAATTTACAACATAAACAACACATGAAAGCAGCCAGTAAACATAAGTATAAATCAAATCCCCAACATAAACAAAAAGTGAAAGCAATTGGCAAACAAAAATATCACAGTAATGATAAATTTAAAAACAGGACCCGGGCAGCATTCAGGAACAAGCAAAAACAGATGAAACTAAAATTGGAAAACTTTACTTTTGTTATGGAGCAGTTTCTCAAAGAAAGCGAAGATGGTCCGGAATACATTTGCTGCGTTTGTCTAAAACTGTTATTTAAAAACCAGGTCTTACCTTGTAGAAAGGATGACTTTATGGCTAAACCGAAATGCGCCGGATGTAGCTAATGCCTGTATCTCAGAGGCCTATTTACATGCGTGTGTTAACGATTGTCCATCGCCATGCCCGCTCTTCGATTGTCGAGGAAGTTTATGGATCTGCTACACTTGCAACTCAAAACTTTGTAAAGGTCAAATTCCACCTGAGTGTTCAGTTAATAATTTACAATTGGACGACATTCCACCTGAACTCGCCTGCTTGAACACTATTGAACAGCACATAGTGGCACTCAATATTAATTTTATGCAAGTGTTAGCTTTACCAAAGGGATTTCAGAGAGGTATTCATGGTCCAGTCGTTCATGCATCGCCGAGAGTTTCGGAGTCGGTTCGGTTATTGCCGCAGAATAATATGGACGGTTGTTTATTGCCGGTAAAACTAAAGCGTAAACTTACATATAAGGGACATTACGAGTATCAGTATGTAGACACAGAGCGCGTACGGAGGGCCATTGCGTGTCTTAAGCAAAACAATCAGTATTATTTAGACATAGATTTTAATGATGAGTGGGTAAATGAGTTTTCTAGGGAAGAGGAGGAAGCTATAGATACGGGTGCGGACGTTAATGTAGAAGAAGCTGTTAAGGATACTGGTGTGAACATTAATGTAGTAACAGAAAACCAGGCGGAAGATTTAGATGACGAAGCTTCTCCATGATAGACAGCGCCATTGTATGTATCAGGATACGTGTTTCATGCCGGTCGATATTGCTCAGGAAACTCTTGACCACTATTTTGAAGGGATTTTAAATTTAGCTCCAGCCGAGGGGAATAGTCCAGTTAGTTTATTAACTGATAAAGAAAATGAGGCTAAATGTTTTCCTAAGGAGTTTCCTTACGGGCGTAATACTTTTCATAGTCCTCGGCCTATTCGTTTGACCATGTGCCGGTATTTTATTAATAGACTCATGCACGTGGATGGTCGATTTGCGCAAAATTTTAAGTTTCTTTTTTTGGCATTGTACATGTTAGAGGTTCAGCAGGTCGTGTCAAAAGTGTCGATAGCATTGCGAAAGGGACATTCTGGTCACGGTAATGCTGCTGCAGGTGATGCAACTTTAGAAAATTTGTTACAGTATGATAATGGCTATCGCTTTATGCAGCCTATTAGAGGCACGCCGCTCTTCTGGCAGTCGGCACAAAAAGATTTGTTTGCGTGTATTCGGCAGCTTGGTATTCGACGTGGTTTTGTTCGCTTAGTTCTGCAGATCTCCGCTGGTCAAGCCTCCTTAAAACGCTCTTAAAGCAGGAAGGTAGTACTCGGAGTGTTAACGATTTAGATTGGGCTGAGAGATGTGACCTTTTGCGTCGTCACCCTGTAACTGCGGCTCGTATGTTTGACGCCCGTTGGCATCGTTTTTTACGTAAAGTTATTCTGTCCCCAGCTCAGCCCATTGGTAAAGTTATAGATTATTTTTATCGTGTAGAATTCCAGCAGCGCGGGTCTCCCCACGTCCATTGTTTATTTTGGATTGAAAATGCCCCAAAGCTTGGCGTAAATAAAGATGAGGAGGTAGTTCAGTTTGTTGATAAATACGTAACCTGTGAATTACCCTCAGATCCAGATTTATTGGAAAAAGTTACTTCGGTGCAGCAGCATTCTAAGCGTCACTCAAAAACGTGTAGAAAAACAACAAAATTTGTCGTTTTAACTTCCCGCGTCCGGTGTCAGCGCGTACGTTTATTAAACATAAAGAGTCAGAGCCCCTTGTAACGAAGGAGGAGGCTCAATTCATTATGAGCGTTCTGAAGAATGCTGTTCTTGATGAAAATAACCTGTGTCTTAGTGCTGAAGAGTTGTTTGCGTCACTGGGGTTAACACAGTCCACATTTGAACAGATATACAGCGTTTTAGACGGACACACACACACAGTTTTAAAGAGGGAGGTTAGAGAAGCCTTTATAAACAACTACAACGAGAAATTATTAAGTTGCTGGAATGCCAATATGGACATTCAGTTCGTTGTAGATGCGTGGGCGTGCGTCGTGTATATTATTTCATATATTTCTAAAGCCGAGAGAGAGATGGGTTTACTTTTAAGTAATGCACAAAAAGAAGCTTCCAAAGGTAATGTTAGTGCGAAAGAGGCATTTAAAAAGTTAGGCAGCGTTTATCTTCATAATCGTGATGTCTCTGCGCAGGAAGCTGTGTATCGCGTCACAAACATGCACTTAAAGGAGTTTTCGCGTAAAGTGTCTTTTGTCCCCACTGGCGATAATATAGTGCGCATGAGTAGACCAATTGGTGAAATAGATGATGAAATGGGGGATGATATTTGGATGACAAACATAATTGATAGATACTTAAGTAGACCAAATGACAGCACATTTAATGACATGTGCATAGCGACATTCGTGATCCGAATATCGCTTACTTGGTCCGTCTGATAAATGTAAAACCCAATTCTTTTACAAAACGGATTAGGCGCGATTACTAAAAGAACACGGACCAAGCCTGCCGTCGTTAGATATGCGCGGTTTTCTGAGACTAAAAACACAGAGTTATTTCATCAAAGTATTCTTCAGTTATTCTTTCCGTATCGTGTTGAGGTTGACCTTAAGCCGCCTCCATTTGAAACATTCGAACATTTCTATAAAACCGGCGATGTGCGTTTAAGTGACGGATCGGCCCATTTGGTTAAGTTAATAGTTGATTCAAATAGGCGTCGCTTTGAACTTGCAGCTGAGGACTTGGAGGAGGTGTATGAGCAGATGGATTGTGGAGAGATTCAGGAGGATGCGTGGGGCTTGCTCTGCCCAGAACAGGAAGTGGAGAGGTTAGAGGCGAGGGAGGAGTTCAGAGAGATGTTACAGGGTGTGAGTTCTGAGCATGAGCAAGAGGCTATTCCAGACTTGGCTGTAAGGAACGAACAGGTTTGTCACATAGAGAAGAGAAATGTCATGAGTCGTCAAGAGGGTCTTTTACTTGTGAAAACTCTGAATGAGCAACAACTGTCCATTTTTTACAAAATACGGCAATGGTGCTTAGAGAAAGTAGCTGGTAACAACCCAGAGCCATTGCATGTGTTTATCACGGGTGGGGCAGGCACCGGGAAAAGTCACCTCATCAGGGCGATTCAGTACGAGGCGTCGCGATTGTTTGCTCCGATTTGCCAAAGTCCAGATAGTGTTAGTGTTTTACTAACGGCTCCGACAGGGATAGCAGCGTATAACTTACAGGCAACTACTATCCACACCACATTTAGTATCGGCACTAAGGTTTCCCTCCCTTACAGTCCACTAGGAGAGGAAAAGATTAATACACTGCGCGTTAAGTACATGGATTTACAAATTGTAATCATTGACGAAATATCCATGGTTGATAAAAAGTTATTTACTTATATTCACGGTCGATTGCGTCAAATTAAACAGTCACGTGACTTTTCTCCATTTGGAAATGTGTCTATTATCACTGTTGGGGATTTCTTTCAATTATCGCCGGTCATGGGTCAGGCTCTGTACAAAGAAGTTGTAGGCGTTAATCTATTTACAGATTTATTCCAAATTGCGGAGTTAAAAACTATAGTTAGACAAAAAGATAATACTTTTGCAGAGCTATTGAACCGGCTTAGAGTGCGCTCCAGAGGGACACCAATGCTTGATGATGATATTGATATATTAAAACGATGTGAAACAGGTGAAGATCCTGATGTTTTACATATTTTTACAAAGAATAGCTTTGTTACAAATTATAATTTAAAGATACTGAATAAAATCTGTCCTGAAAAAATTACAATTAGTGCGCGTGATTTTGGCTATGACAAAAACACCGGTAAGTTAACAGAAATACAAGGTCATCTCCATAAATCCAAACAAGCCAGTTTGGAGGAGACGTTAGTCTTAGGTGTAAATGCGCGTGTTATGCTTTGTAAAAATGTAGACTTGGCTGACGGTCTAGTAAATGGGGTATGTGGTATAATTACATATATAGTTGGAAATTCACAGAAAAACCTGCCTCCTTTAGCAATTTATGTTAAATTTGACGACGATCGAGTAGGCGCCAAGAGAGGAGGAGGCAAACACGTACCCCTGCAGACCTGACTGGTTCTACCCGCATAGAACCAGAAGAAGAACAAGCGAATAAACGAGGGGAGAAGCGTCGTCAGTTTCCGCTTAAACTCGCGTGGGCGTGTACAGTTCATAAAGTACAGGGCGTAACCGTAGATCAAGCAGTGGTGTCCCTTAAACAAGTTTTTACAGCGGGTCAGGCGTATGTGGCCCTTAGTCGCGTGAGGAGTTTAGAGGGTCTTATTATTCAAGACTTTGATGCAAATGCCATTTATTGTAATGATGGTATTAGAGCGGCACTTGAGAACATGCCTCCCTTCATAGTGGCGAGTGCGCCCTGGCACTTACAAGAGGCACATGTCCTAACATTCTTTTTTATGAATATTCAGGGTTTAGTGCGACATGTGTCAGATTTGGCCTCATGCACACAGCATTGGCAGCCTAACTGTATTGCTGTGGTAGAGACATGGTTAACTGTAGATTCAACTTTTCAAACTAGTCACATTGAAGGGTATAATTTCCATAGTCGTCCCCGTAGTTTATCCTATCAGCAAACTCATCACCCAGCTCTGACTAGTTTACTGGGCCAACAGCACGGTGGTGTTGGCATGTACTGTGAAGAAAACCTTAACTATGAAATCACAGTACAGGATTTCAGTTTAGAATGTTTAGTGAATTATTTTGCAGAGCAGAAAATTATAGTTGCAGCTGTTTATCGTCCACCGTCATATCCCATGTCTCTATTTAAGTATAATTTGGATAGATTACTGAATTGGCTGAATTCACATTGTGCCACTGTGGTGGTGGTGGGAGATTTTAATGAAGACATATTGAAATCTACAAGTCTCTGCAATTTTATGACAGAAAGAGGTTATGTTCAATATGTCAAATCTCCCACAACTGAGAGGGGGACTTTAATTGATCATTTATATGTGAAATCTACAGAGTATGACATAGACTCTGTAGTAGTGCCAACGTACTTCAGCGACCATGAGGGCATCGCATTTTCTTTTAAGGGTAAATGTACAGAGGCTGCGCCTTTAGAATAAATTGGTAGTGGTACTAGTTTAGTTTTGTTTTAAATGGACAGTTGTTGCTTATTGACAACTCATCACATTTCTATGCGCGTGTAACATAGTTTGTAATCATGTGGTAATAGTATTTTTTTAATCTATTTATCAATTATATAGGTATAAATTATGAATTTGGAAGTGGTTTAGTTGTAATCTTGTTGTATTTTTCTTATTGTTTCTGGTTTGTATACGTGTTAGTGGTAGTTTATGTACATATGTATTTGTAGGGTTTTTAAGTGTGTTGGTTGTTGGTGGCTCTTATACATGTTAGTGGTAGTTTATGTACATATGTATTTGTAGTTAATATTACTATACAGTGATGAGTGCACACATACTGTATGTTTTTGGCTAAAATGTCTTTTGCCCTTTGTCCAAATTGGCTGGTTCTATTTCTCCAGCTCCCTCTCTCTCTTCTCCAATCTCTCTCCCTCTCTCTCTCCTCCCATCTCTCTCTGTCCTCCTATTTCTCTCTTCCAATCTCCCTCTCTCTTCCCATTTCTCCCTCTCTCTCTCCTCAATCTCTCTCCTCCCATCTCTCCCTCTCTCTCTTCCCATCTCCCTCTCTCTGTCCTCTAATCTCTCTCCTCCCATCTCTCCCTCTCTGTCCTCCCATCTCTCCCTCTCTTTCCTCCTATCTCTCTCTGCCTCTCTCCTCCCATCTCTCTCTCTCCTCCCATCTCTCTCTCTCTTCCAATCTCTCTCCTCCCATCTCTCCCTCTCTCTCTTCCCATTTCTCCCTCTCTCTCTCTCTCTCGTCCCATCTCCCTCTCTCTGTCCTCTAATCTCTCTCCTCCCATCTCTCCCTCTCTCTCCTTCAATCTCTCCCTCTCTGTACTCCCATGCCTCTCTCTCTCTCCTCCCATCCCCTCCCCTCTCTCCTGTTCTCCCATCTCGGGGCAGGAGAGAGGGGAGGGGTGGCCCTCTCCTTGAACCACCACCTTATCGCGGTGGAGAGGTTTGCGTGCCCAGATGATCCTCAGAGCTGTTTTGTGAGGGGCTTTCTGCTCCTGGTTCGGTCCTAAGACAAACAGGTTCAAGGTGATGGGTCAGACGAAGTGTGGTTCTCATCAGCATCACTTACTATGTTCTCATCTGTAGTTTGTTCATTGCTATTCACATGTTGTCCCCTGTCCCACTCCCCCTGTGGAGTGGAACTCTTTCAGGCGCCTGATGGCAGCTGGACCTCTCTCCTCCTCCTCGCCTGGCTCCTCCTCCTCGCCTGGCTCCTCCTCTTCGCCTGGCTCCTCCTCCTCGCCCGGCTCCTCCTCCTCGCCCCTCTCCTCCTCCTCCTCGCCCTGCTCTTCCCCACCTGGGTAGCTGTGGCCTTACCGAACTGGCCCACGGGCCTGGACATCTATAGCCTGTCCGTCCATGGGAGTGGATCTCTCCTTCACTGTAGTTCTCCCCGAGGTTTCTTCTTTTTCCCAGGACCCTGGGTTTTTTGGAGTTTTTCCTTGCTGAGAAGGAGGGTCTAAGGACAGGGGATGACTGGACAATGTTTCATTTGCTGCTTTACATGAATGTTGTTTTTTTCCTGTTTTGATATGTCTGTGTGTATGTTTGGCTCATCCATATCTTGGAACGCCCTTAGAGGCTACTGTTGTTGCGATTTTGGGCGCTACAAAATAAATTGAATTGAATTGAATTGAATTGGTTCAGATTTGCCCAAATAATATGAAAACTGTAAATTGTGTTGTACAGTAATGCTTAAAGATGTGTTTTTATTTGTTTATATTGTCATGTGTTGTAATACAGTGTTCATGTATAATGGCTATTGGTTATGCTTTTGGTTTTCTAAAACAACATGCTGCGCTAAATGATTCTTCTTTGTGTACTTATAATAAATAATAATAACTGTAATGTATAGTTTATTTGTGATGACACTTGGTTATGTTTTAGGTTTGCTTTAATAACATGCTGTGCTATTGTATATAAAAACTGAATAGCAAAAGAAATGTGTTCATCAGTGTCCATCAACTGTTTTTCATTTGCCCAATGGTCTTTTTAACATTGTAAATGGTCTTAGTCAAGTTTATCCGGAATGGCAACTTAAATAAAAAGTCTTTATTGAATCTTGTTTCTGTTTATTTAATAGAAAATGTAATTATAAATGTGTATGTACAAATATTTTAGGTAATTAATTAGCTGAAAAGTTAAAACATTTACAAAGACTATGTTTTAGCATGTATAACATTTAAATGGAAACTTGGTGAAGATTGGTTCAATACAGAGGACAATATTTCAATTAAATGCACTGATGTATAATTCAGAAGATATCTGTTATAATAATTATGTTTGAAATACCCAATTATATCATAGTAAATAAGCTTTATAAATGATTTGCACTCTAATAACTATAGATAGGTTCTTCTGCTGAGTGACAAAACGGTCTTAATTTAAAGGTGCAATGTTCATACATGCATACATACATACATTTTTTTTGGGGTGGTTAATAAATTGACAGAAGGTGTATTACTCAGCCAAAATGTAATGAAAAGACATTTTTGTCAGTAGGATAACATGAGCGCTTACGCGCTCATCATTCACCATCTTGTCGGGTCGTCCATTCACTCCCATTGTTTTCCATTCATTTTAGCAGGTGTATGGCCTTCGGCATGGGGGCTTGGATCGCACTTGATGTAAGGAGTGTGTTTTGGGGACAGGAGCGCTTCGCGCTACTTTTGTCAACATTGCAAGTGGCATGGAATGGCCATTGGTGGCCGCGCTTCGCACTCAGCGCTCCCCTCGGGTGGCACTGATGCTCCCCTCGGGTGGCGCTGATGAGCCTCTTGTCTCTGTGTGTTTGTGGCTTTGGGCTGAACTTGTCACTAAACATAAAGTCCACACACACTGGAGATGCTGATGTGTTAACATTAACGAATATGGGCACTTTGGGACATCGCCATGGCAACACCGTGCAAAATACAACTTTGGCCCCTTGGACTTTTTTGTTCGGACTGACCTGAAGAATCACTGTGCCAAATTTCACGTTCTTGAATGAAACTAATAAGACGTTATATCACTTTGAAAAGTAAGAAATTGTTGAAATTTTCCCATAAGGATAACATGGAGGCTTTGGCGCATCGCCATGGCAACCCAGTGAAATATACAATATGGTTGTCATTGACTTTTTTGATCGGGATGACATAAAGAGTCATTGTGCCAAATTTGAGAATATTCTGTGAAAGTAAAATATTTTTCATGAATGGGAATTTATGTCATCTTTCCCATTAGGATAACATTGGAGCTTTCGTGCATCACCATGGCAACACGGTTAAAAATTCCATATGGTTTACATTGGCTTTTTTGATTGAGATGGCCCAAAGTAATTTTGTACAAAATTTGGTACATTTTCTAAAAACTAAAATTTTGACCATCCATGCAAAATTTAATTCTGTCCTGCAGGGGGCGCTATCACACCATTTTTGCTCGTGTCACAATTAGTCGGCTTTGGCACGAAAGTTTTACAAGTGATTCAAATTTGAGCCCAATCGGACTTTGTATGGCCGAACGGGAGCAAATTTTGACGTTAGAAAATTGCCAAAAATCTGAACAAATTTTGCAGCTTCGCCGCGCGTAAACCGTGACAGTTATTTTTAAAATTCAGCTATCGTTTGATGCCCCACTTCTCTAGTTGATGTACGCCAATTTTGACCCCTGTGGATGAAGCGCCTTCAGAGGAGTTCGTTCAAATGCGACGTGAGCGAAAATGCTGACTCAGCAACTTTTTTATTTCAATCCAAGATGGCTGCCTTCTGGTTTGTCAGGGGGCGTGGCCATAATAATATTTTTTTTCTGTTTTCACATGAGGAATGTCTGTACCGAATTTCGTGACTGTACGACAAACTTTGCGTCGGGACGTCTCCCATAGGCGCAATGTATTTTGACTTTTGCAGGTGGCGCTGTCGCGCCACTTTTTTATACCCACACATGCAACATATATTTTATCAAATTTTTCGCCACTTCTGAATTTTGGGCAAAATTTGGTGAGTTTTTGAGCGTGTTCAGGGGGTCAAATTAGAGCTCAAAGAGCAGAAGAAAAAAGAATAAATAATAAATAAAAAAAAAAATAATAATAATTTTAGCAAAAACAATATATCCTTTTACATAGGAAACACATATTATACATTTTTTGAAAGCTCTCGAGCTTCCCCACGTCACCGTGGGGTCATTGGTGAATGACGGGCGCTTACGCGCCCGTCATTCACCATCTCGTCGGGGTCCGCCATTGACCCCCATTGATTTCCATTCATTTTAGCAGCTGTAAAGATGGCCCATGCCTTCGGCATGGGGGCGTTGATAAAGGATGTTGACAGGAGTGTGGGTTAGGGAGAGGAGCGCTTCGCGCTACTTTTGTCAACATTGAGTGAATGGGCTTCGCCCATTCACTCAATGTTGACGATGACTTGTTAGCAAGAACAAATATGCATGTCCCATGCCTTCGGCATGGGTTGCTAGGATACTGCTGTTCACGGTGAGAGCGAGGGAGTGACGAAGTTCAGCGCTTCGCGCTGAACTTCGTAAGACAGTTAGCAACGATGATGCCTGGGCTTCGCCCAGGCATCATCGTTGCGGAAGCAATAGGCCCTACGCCCTGTAGGGGCTCGGGCCTAATAAATAAGACCTGGAGTTGTGTTTGTTTCATTCACCCAAGTTTAACTCACAAACCCTGCAGATTTAAGCTTAAACTGAAACTTGTGATGTCATGTGGTGCAACAGGAAGTGCTCCACTGTTCCCTCTTTTCCACTGCAGTGAACCAGGTGCTGGTTCTGGGTTGGTGCTTGTGCCACATCGGTGCTGGTGCTTCCTGCCGATTATCCAAGAACCGGCTCGTTTTTCCACCAGCTGAGAGCCAGAGAAGTGCTACGTCGCTATGTCCCTGCACGAGCTACTGCTGTCCTAGAACCCAAAAACTCTGATAATAACAACACTGGAGGACGACCGCTACAGAACTATTATGTTGTTATTCATTTTACAAACATTCTTGTCAATCCAAAGACGAAAACATGCAGCTCATCGTTATTGCCATCAGCAAAGAACGTGCTCCCGAAGAAAAGTAATTGTTGCTCCACAGTCCTGGAACTAAGCGGGCCAGAACACCGCTGATGTATTTTATGTAAATACAAGTCACTCTCAGGAGCGGGAAAACACGGTGTCCAAGAAGTGTGTCAAGAGCATCTGAATTCAAATGCAACATCCATCCATCCATCCATCCATCTTCTCCCGCTTAATCCAGTTGGGTCGCGGGGGCATCTTGCTGCCCAATACTCATAGCACCTGACCCCCCCTATGAAGCCCTCTGCGGGTGGTGAGCCCACAGGAGGGTTCAAATGCAACAGCGTCACCATTATGCATGATTTCTTATGGACGTGCGTCACTATAACCCCGCCCCTGGCACCCTATTACCCCTCGTCCACCAGGGCAGTTCCGGTGCTGGTTCGGAGCCAGTGCCAAATCTTGAACCAGTTTGTTGTTTTTCCACACAAATAAACCGGCTCTGGCCCTGGAGAACCAGTTCCAACAGCACCAACTAAAGGCTGGGCCAGAAACAAGAACCGGTGACGTAGGTGCGAGGGCCGGGGTTATAGGGACACACTTCCAGAAGTCATGCATAATGGCACATGAAGCCTTTGCATTTGAATTCAGATGCTCCCGACACACGTCTTGGACACTGTGCTTTCCCGGTCGAGAGAGTGACTTTACTGTATTTATTACATAAAACACATCAGCAGAGCGATGGCCTACAGTGCTCTGGCCCGCGGAGCTTTGGCCCGTGGAGCAGTGGACCACTTAGCTCCAGGGCCGTTGTGCTCCAGCGGTCGCAGCAACAATTTTCAGGAACACATCCTTTACCCATAGCAATGATAAAGAGCTGTATGTTTTGTCTTTGGATTGACAAGAACGTTTGTAAAATGAATATCAGCAGAACAGATCTGTAGCAATAGTCTCCAGTGTTGTTATCGGAGCTGACAACTGTTGCTAGGATAACAGTAGCTCGTGCAGGGACGTAGCGATGTAGCTCTTCTCCGGCTCTCAGCAAGTGGAAAAACGAACTGGGTCTTGGATAATCGGCAGGAAGCACCAACACCGAACTGGCACAAGCACCAACCCAGAACCAGCACCTGGTTCGTTGCGGTGGAAAAGAGGTATATGTCACCAGTCCTCACTTCTGGCCCAGCCTTTAGTTGATGCTGAGTTGGAACTGTTTCTCCAGGGCCAGAGCTGGTTTATTTGTGTGGAAAAACAAAGAACTGGTTCAAGATTTGGCACTGGCTCTGAACCAGCACTGGAACTGCCCTGGTGGAAAAGGGGTATGTGTTCCATTACACCTTCACCAGAATCATTTGAATAATTTCAGCACTGAAACTGCCAATCTCTCCTGAACTAAAGGTAAAAAAGTTGCTGTTAATTTGAAAACTACCACTGCATGACATCACAAGGCAGAACAGAGCATTTTGAGCTTTGGAGACGTAATAATGCAGAATGACACACAACAAACACACCATTGTTAAGTCCATGTTGCACAATATGTCCCCTTTAAAGTGTATTTTTCCCTCACAAGTAAATCTCACCTGTTTTACCCTGTGAGCTGGAGTCTTGTTGTTTAGATCCACAGTCGCTCCTCTCCAGCTGCTCGTCCAGGGTCACAGGTCACGTACACAAGTTCCACATCCTGCGCTGTGTAGTTGAGACCAAGTCCTGCAGGAATCTATTAGTGATG